>JAAGNO010027403.1:0-58700 GCA_033439905.1 Ceryle rudis
ATCCCAGCTCCCTCAGCCTGTCCTCGTAGGAGAGGTGTTCCAGCCCCCTGATCATCTTTGTGGCCCTCCTCTGGACCCGCTACACCAGGTCCATGTCCTCCAGAGTTGGATGCAGTATTCCAGGTGAGGTTTGACCAGAGTAGAGTAGAGCAGTAGAATCACCTCTCTCAGTCTGCTGGCCACACTTCTTTTAATGCAGCCCAGGATGCGATTGGCCTTCTGGGCTGCAAGCACACACTGGCTGCTCATGTCCAGCTTCTTGTTTTCTTCTCACCCCCAAGTGCTTTTCTGCAGGGCTGCTCTCCGTCAGCTCCTCCCCCAGTCTGTATTGATAGTGGGGATTGTTCTGGCCCAGGTGCAGGACCCTGCACTTGCTCTTGTTGAACCTCAAGAGGTTCACCTGGGCCCACCTCTCCAGCCTGTCCAGGTCCCTCTGGATGACATCCCGTCCCTCTGGATGACATCCCATCCCTCTGGTGTATCGACTGCACCACTCAGCTTGGTGTCATCTGACAGCTTGCTGACAGTGCACTCCATCCCACTGTCTGTATCATTGATAAAAATGTTAAACAAGACAGGCCCCCATATGGACCCCTGAGGGACACCATGTGTCACTGCTCTCCATCTGGACTTTGAGCCATTGACCACCACCCTCTGGATGAGGCCATCCAGCCAGTTCGTTATCCACTGAACGGTCCACCCATCAAATCTGTATCTCTCCAACTTGGCAAGTAGGATGTTGTGGAGGACCGTGTCAAAGGCCTTGCAGAAGTCCACATAGATCATGTCCACAGGTTGTTCTTTATCTACTGATGCAGTCATTCTGTCGTAGAAAGCCACTAGGTTTGTCAGGCAGGATTTCCCCTTAGTGAAGCCATGCTGGCTGTCCTTGATCACCTTCCTGTCCTCCATTTGCCTTATCAGGCCTTCTAGGAGAATCTGCTCCATGAACTCCCAGGCACAGAGGTGAGGCTGACAGGTGCGTTGTTCCCAGGGTCCTCCTTTCTACCCTTTTTGAATATAGGTGTAACTTGTCCCTTCTTCCAATCACTAGGGACTTCACCTGACTGCCATGACCTCTTAAATATTACTGAGAGTGGCTTGGTGACTGCATCTGCCAGTTCACTCAGAAGTCTGGGATGCATCTCATCGGGTCCCATAGACTTATGTACGTTCAGGTTCCTCTGGAGGTCATGAACCTGATTTTCACATACAGAGAAAGTGACTTCACCACCTTGATTCCTGCCTTGTAGTTTTTTGACCTGGGAGGTGTTGGGGAGAGATGTTGCCAGTAAAGACTGAGGTAAAAAAGTCATTGAGAACCTCAGCCTTCTCCTCACATATGTTGCTACTAGCTCCCTGTTCTTGGTCTTCAGGGGGGGTATGTTTGTCATCTAACTATCCCAAACTCTGGCACATAGGAGAGGACTGGAAAGAACTAAGCTGTTCTGTTGATGACTTCAGTACAAGAAACTAATTAAATCAGAATCCATGTTATGTAGCTCAAAACGATCACTATTGTAATTCAAGTGAATCAGTTAATTATTAGTATTATCACAGAACCTAGAGGCACAGGAAATCAGGGTCTATTATTGGGACTCCATGAACACAATTGACAATTTTGCCCTGAAGAGCCTTCCATCTAAACAGAGAGCTGAAGTATGGCAAAGGAAATCATTGCAGTGGAGGAAATGAAGCACAGAGAAATTGCATCAGCTGCTGACGATATCTAGGAAGTTTTTGGAGGTGTTATGCAACACACCTACTCTTTTTTTTTTGTGTATATATATAAATATCCATCTGATGTAATCCTTAACACATTCTAATATGAATACATTTTAATAGCTTTAATAGTCTGCCAGAAGCTATCAGTCAATCCATGATAGAGTTACCTCAAGATATATATAATTTAAATCATCAGTATTATGACTTTATGGAGTGTCATATATTACTTAAAGTTGGAACTTTTGACCTTGTAATGCGAACACTCTTTTTACAATTACGTTTATATGATTACATGTGTAAATAATAATAAAAAATCATAACCATTCTTTATAGATTATGGTTCACTTTTTTTTTAGAAAAAAAACCAAACCACACAACAAAAAAAGACAATGTAAGTAGTTGACTTCCCTGTTGTAATTCATTACTTTTCTCTGCTCAGGTATTGTACATATGTACAGACAAAGGTAAGTTGGCTGCAGGTTTGATTTAACACTATATTTTTTTTCCATATTGATTGGGAACTGATATATGCCTAAATTGGGTAGTTCTGCCACCAGATATCTCCTTAGGATCTCATTATGAGAGGTCAAGGTACATTAACAGCTTGACAGGCCAGTTCAATGTTGCCTAGGAACCAGTGATCCTGACCAATTTGTGTTTAAAATGGGCAAACAAACTTCTTAATCATCAGTAAATATGTGCCCACTGCTTGTAAATGGAAAATATACTAAAACTTGAGAAAATTCAGCCAAAGAAGAAAGATAGAAAGAGAAACAGTTTCAGTTTGCAGTCCTATAAGAAGAGTCCATTGAATGTATTAACAGTTAAAATTCCATAATCAAGAGCAAGAATGTCATTAGATAAAATTTCATTAAACAAAAGCAGCAAAAAGAAATCGTAGTATTTTATGTATGGAAGAGATGGAGATGTGTTTGGCAATGTATATAAATTCAAACTTAAGGATTTTAATATATTGATAAGGGAATATAAGTGAACAAATTAAGAAATCCATGGCTGGTGGAGATAAACATAGAGTCATAGAATGATTTGAGTTAGAAGGAATATTAAAGATAATCTAGTTTCAACCCCCATGCCATGGGAAGGTCACCCTACCCAACCTGGCCTTGAACAGTTCCAGGGAGGGGCATCCACAACTTCTCTGGGCACATGTTCCAGTGCCTCACCACCTTCACAGTGAAGGATTTCTTCCTTATATCTAATCTAAATTCACCCTCTTTCAGATTAAAACTGTTGCCCCTTGTCCTATCACTACATGTCCTTGTAAAATGCTCCTCTCCCGCTTTCCTGTAGGCCCTATCTTTAGGTACTGGCTTCTGTAACATCACTCCAAAGCTTTCTCTTCTCAAGGCTAAACAATCCCAAATCTCTCAGCCTCTCATAATAGGAGAGGTGCTCCACCCCATTGGTCATCTTTGTGTCCTCCTCTGTGATGTTATTTGGAAAAAACAAAAAAAAACCAAAACAAACAAACAAACAAAAAAAACCAAACAAAGAAAAAAAAAAACAAAAACAAAAAAAACACCAAACCAAAACCCTAACAAAAAACTTTGAAAGAAACCTGGTGAGTTTTAAATACATGTGCTTATTTTAGGGCATGCATCCTCATTTTAGGGTATAGGAAACATCATAACTATCTCTGCTAGTTCCTTACAAATGAAGGATTCCCTTTTTTTGGCTGATCATTGCAGAACTATTTTGGCTTGTCTCATGATGTTCAAAGAATGTGTAACATAATCTTTTGACTTAGAAAATGTTATGCTAGTTTTCAGTATGATCAAATCCAGCCTCTTTCTCATATCTTTTGAGAGTAAAGGTTTTTCTTGTTAGTCTATTGAATACCTATGCATTTTGGATATGTATTAGAAACTTCTTTAGAACACCTTTTAAAAATATGCCAAGATCAAAACCTCACAAAATCTGGTCCCAGTAAAATTTCAGACGTTAAGGTTTATTTTAATTCAAGTTAGATTTAATAACTGAAATCTAAAATGAGGTAAAAATAGCTCATCTTAGAAAATCTAATGACAAATAGTAAACTAGACTGTAATGAACTTCATTCAGATTTCTGGAAATAGTTCCATTTTCATGGTCAGTTTTCTTGGTAAATTCTCTTATAGGAATTCATTAATTCCAAAACAGTGAACACATCAGTCTTGCACTAATCCTTATTTAGAAAGCTACTTATTTCAAAAATATTGTTACTATTGTGATAAAAGCTCTCTTTTATACAATGTTTTCCCTAAAACTTTCCTTTTGTTTGTCCTTTGTTTGCCACAGAACATCTTCAATCTAAATTTACAGTACTCCTGTAACAACAGTACTCCTGCCTCTTAAAGCAGGGAAATCTCTTTTTGGTATCCCCCAACACAATGAGCTTCTGCTGATATGTTTCCCTTTCAGGACCTCAAATAAGATGCAACCAAGTCACAGATTAATGAACTGTGAACTCCATCAAAGGGATAGTTTAACATACATTCTCTCCATGGCCTTGCCCATCTGCACGCATATTCGCTGTATGCTACAAGAGTATAATGTCTTCTGTCAACCTCAAGCAATCTGCTTTTCCATCTGTGGTCTCTCTGTAACAATTTCTCCTCAATAGCCTGGGGAATAACTAATCACTCCTTAAGGCTATGCCTTGGATAGGAACAATACATCTCCAGATGCTTGCTACCACTTCAGTTCTTTAACTGGAATGCTATACCTTGTATGCCTACAGTTAGCTCATCCATGGGTTATCATGTCTTTCCATCTGACCTGATTTCATACTGTAAGTTCCTCCAGTATTTGTTGAAGAACTACCTTTTTTATTATTATTATTTTCTACCAAAGGCTGTATTGATTAGTTGGCAGTTAAGAGGTTGATTTCTACGTCCTCCAAAGTTGATCAGATACAAAAACATGACCACTGGAGAGAGTTATTAACACCTCTTCTTCCATGGACCTCATTCTGTACACATTTCATTTTGAAAATTCCTCTTCATTTGGATGTCTGTTTCAGAAATAGGGATAATTGTCTTTGAAGGCTTTTGGAGCGATACCTCTCTGCTGAATTTTTGTGTTTATTGTAATACAAAAGTCTAGAGCTATTTATTTCTCACCTTTTACTATATGGGAAGAGTTGAATTTGAAGAATGATTATACCAGTTCCTCACCAGTTGCAGTTTAGGCACAAATGGATCACACAAGTTAAGTGGCCTGTAGTGTGCCCCTGAAATTTTGAATATACATCCTCAGCCATCAGGAGCTATCTGATCCAATAAGATCTCCCTTTCCGATTGTACTTACTATGCTACTTCTTTCTTCTCTAGGGATTCTTGTGCCAAATTTAAAAAAATGAGCAAAAATCTTTCTATTTAGTAGTACATCTGCCTGTTATGATATGTTTTGATTCAGTTTTGGAGAGTTTTGTACGTTTAAAAAAAATATTATTTTTTATATACATGTTTAGAAATTATAAGATTCTTACATTAATAAATCAAACTCCAAAAGTCAACAGAGAAAACTGAAAATTTCATTCAATTTTATTCTTATCTTAAATATTCATATTCTTCTCTTATGTATTAAAAAGTAATTCACAATATTTTTTCTTTTCAGATATGTAATCAGATATGTATTTCAACTATGTCAATCCTAGAGCTGTCTCCAAGAGCATCCTTAAAGGATCAGCTAAGCCTTGTGCAACCTGTGCACATATATCAGTCTTTCAAGATAATGGTAAAAGGGAAGCAGGAGCTTTACTTGATACCTGCTACATTGTAGAATTGCTTATAATTTTGCAAAAACATTGTAAATTATGCTACCATATCAAACAAGACGGCATTTTTCATTCACAAAATGCTGCATACCTGACTACATGAAGTCATATATAAGGCAACTAATTTGACAGAAAGATACTATCTAAAACAAGGCAAATAAACTGTTCCATTAACAAGATATGCCTAGAAGTAGATCTGGCTCTAGTAAATGAATGTTTTTCATTGTTCTCCAATTTTCCTTGTTTCCTTTATGACATAGTCACCTTCTGAACAACAGTAGTAAATTACTAAACTTCTATTGTTTCATAAAAGCACATCTAATTTTTTGGTGGGGAACCCTGTGTTGCAGCAGTTACTGACATAGATCATTTGCACGGTCTAATATTACAGCAATTCAATGTCAGACCAACCTAATGTAGCAGGCAAAGCAAGCTGTTCACAGTTATTTTCTGTTTATTCTGACAAAGATTAATAAAATAAAAGATTATTTAAACCAAGACAGCTCCAATGGCTGTTTTGGTGGGATAGTTTTATTACCATAAACTGATTTCAATTAACTAAGATAGCCTCCCACCGTCAGCTTTGTCTCTAGATATCTTGAAATGAACAGACTGTACTAAGAAAGGGGAAGGTCAGCTGTCTGTGCTGGGTAAAAGCAGCACTTGCAGGCTGATGCAGAATTAGAGACACATTTCAGCAATATGTCAAACAATGATGCCATGTTTTCTAGAAGAAACAAAATTAAAAAAAACAACCACCAAAACCCAGCTGTTAAAATCAAAGTCATTATGTCCATGTGTCCAATAAAAATACAAGAGTATTATATTGTTTTTTTCCTGTAACTCATCATCCACTTAAAAGTGCTTAACACAAAATCCTTATAATTGTGGATACGTGATAATTTATCTGTACTCACCTAATTTTTAAATACTTCTAAATACTTTTCAAATACAAACTCTCAAAAATAGTTTGATTATCAGTGATAATATTTGAGCATGATGGGAAGTACTAGTGGGACAACCCTTCATCCTATATTAAAACTACCAAGCAAGGATCAGATTATCAGCATCAGGTACCAGGGGCTAGTAAAAGAACTGTATGGATTTGTATTTGATCCTGAAAAAGATTTGCTCTTTGATAGCATATGTAATGCAGTGTTTAGCAGTCCTAGGAACTGCCCAGAAAAGTTAATGTTTTGAGGTCTTGATTCAATGTTTTTCCCTAAAAGGAAATAAATATCTAATTTTGGAAAGGATGATTAGAACTTTTTTGAAAGCACTAAATCTCATCACCTGGGAGATTACAAGTAACAAGATGCAAGAATCCACTCAGCAATTTCACATTCTTTAGGATGGTAAGATGGATTTAATTCATTTTCTGTCTGGTCAATCAATATAACACTGTTAGCCATGACCTCACCATGAAGAAAATATAATCTAGATTCATCAAGTAGAAATATGAGAGATGGCTCTAGCCAAATACCAAAATATATTATTTAAAACTCTAGTGAACTGCTCACAGACATTAGCAGGGCAATTTTAAACATTAATAAGTCCGTTTCAGTGAACAAGGAGATAAATCAAAATCACAGGGGTTGTCCTGGGCATTTGGGGCATTTGTCTTTTTCAATTCTTGATATGTATGTCTTATTCTTTTCTCCCTGATAGAGAAGAACGGTTGACACTTAGATAAAAGATACAGATCCATATTTTGTTCCCTGCTATAACACTGTCTAGCCAGGGTAACATCCAGAACATGCCATTACTCTCACACCATTTCACAATGACTTTGGAGTAACTCCAGAACGATGCTCACAGGAAAATAAACCTATTTATTATTTCTCGTTGCATTTTACTTGGTACCAGGGTGGAATAGCTACAATCTGGCTGACTTTTTAAAGAAAGGATTTATAAGACCAGGGAAGTATTCTGTTGTAAATAGGACAGTCTAGAGACATATTCTTTATCATAATTATCACATCTTCCGAAAGGAAGGAAATCTAGTTCAACTACAACATTTGACTGCTGTATGAATCATGGGGAACTCTCTGGCCTGAAAGGTATGGGAGGTTAAACTCAAGGGGCCTGGCTTTTATTCTTATATATATCAAGGGTCAGCAATTGCTCTGAGCTGATGAATAAGTAGATGCAGGAATCAAAACCCACTGAAGCATGATCAATAAAAGGATAAAGAGTATGAGAGTAATGAAAGAAGTTGCTGATGTGACAGGTGAAGGTGCAAAGAGATGCATGATCATATAGCTGTTGTCGTGTCATATAATAAGGAAATGTAATTGTGGTAGGCTGATTCTATCTGGACACCTGGTGCCAAACAAAGCCTCTCTATCACTCCTTTCTTTGTCAGGATGGGGAAAGAAAATATAACAAAAGGCTTGTGGGTTGAGATAAGGGCAGAGAGAGACCATTCATCAGTCATCATCACAGGCAAAACAGACTTTTAAATTAGTTTAATTTATTACCAATCAAATTAGAGTAGGATAATGAGAAATAAAAAATAAAACACCTTCTCCCCATCCCTCTCTTCTTCCTGGGCTAAAGTTTACTTTCATATTTTCTCTACTTCCTCCCCTCCAAGTGATACAGGGGAATGGGGTTTCCAGTGAGTTCATCACATGCTGTCTCTGCTGCTCACTCTTCCTGAAGATGAGCACTACTCATGCTTTTTTGCTGCTCCAGAATGAGGTCCCTCCAACGGAAGACAGTTGTTCTCCACAAACTTCTGCAGTGGGAGTCCTTCCCAAGGGCTGTAGTTTTTCATTAACTTCTTCAGCATGGGTTTCTAGTACCATGTACAGTCCTTCAGGAACAGACTTCTAGACTGCTCCAGTGTGGATCACCCATGAGGTCACAAATCCTGCCAGCAATCCTGCTCCAATGTAGGCTCCTCTTTCCTTGGGTCCACACATTCTGCAGGAGCCTTCTCCAAGATGGGCTTCCCATGGGGTCACAGCCTCCTTCAACCATCCACCTGTTCTGACATGGGGTCCCCCATAGGCTGCAGGTGGATATCTGCTCCACCATTAACTTCCTTGGGCTGCAGGGGGACAGCCTGCCTCACCATGGTCTTCACCATGGGCTGCAGGGGAATCTCTGCTCTGGTGCCTGGACTACCTCCTTCTCCTCCTTCTTGACTTACCTTGGTGCCTGTGGAGTTGTTTCTCTCTCATATATTCTCACTCCTTTCTTCTGTTGAAGTTGCTGTTCTGCAGCGACTTTTTCCCTTTCATAAATACCACAGAAACACTAACACTGTCACTGCTCAGCCTTGACGAGCAACGGGTCTGTCTTGGATCCAGCTAACATTGGCTCCGACAGACAAAGGGGAAACTTGCATCAGCTACTCACAGAAACCACCCCTGTAACTCTCCCGTTGTCAAAACCTTGCCTCACAAACCCATTATAACTGTTCCATTTATACATGCAGATGGCAATGCTAGACGCACAGTGTCCTGAACGCTGTCCCTCATTTTTCCTCTGCCATCCATAAATCTAAATTTAACAGCAGGAATTTTTTCTTATCCTTACAGTAATGAAATCCAACTATCAACTTGTAAATACATTTTAGTCAGATTATTTTCCCTCTAATCCATCTGAGCTAACTCTCTCAACTAAAGTCTGCAAAAGGGTGACTAATTGTGCTTAGTGCTTTCATGGTGTTGATCATGTTCAAAACATTAAATAAATGTTAATTAATTAACAAATATACAGAGTTATAAATCTGCAAAGAAGTCATCAAGGCTGTGTTTAATAGTTTATTAATTAAGGTTTCATAATTTTGATTTTATCACACATCTTAGTTCTACATGAATTTTTCATTTTTTGAAGGAGAATTGCAAATGTAATCATAAAGAAATAGGAAATTGTTTCATAATATTACAAAGTCAAGTGATATAATCAAAAATGTGGAAATGTTTCTACCATATCTGGATGTTCTATTTTTCTAGCTGATGGCTCTTTCTATGCTCCTTCATGATATAATAAAGCAAATGATGAATGTGCTTGCATGTACAACTCACATCTGCTGTATTTATTTATCTCTACAAGATCTTTTTAAAATGAAGACATATCAGTTCTTCACCTGTAAAATGACACTGGGGACTACTGAAACTAAAAATGCAAAGTTTTTTTACTCTTCCATCTAAGAAACATTTCCTATCATTAAAGAAATATATCAATATGTGTCCTGATAAGCTTTCACGGTGTATTTCAAGTACAGTTCATACTTCATGGCCATTTCTTACAATATGTTGATGAGAATTTATGTCTTGTAGAGGCAAGACACTTCCATGACTGTAGACAGCCTAGATCTTTGAGGTGAATGAAGAGTACTCAATGGAAATACTTACTCTAGAATATACAAATCATTCTCAGAATACATAAAGACGTTTTTGATCATGAATTCTGATAATTGATAGAGACAACTGACTCTTGGATGACATATTTTACAAGAGTGAGTGTTAGGAGTGTTTCCATGTTTGATTACCTTCTCCTTTCTTCCTCTCTTTCATATTTTGGCTCATCAGATGCAGGAGAACATTTCTGCTGACTCAGGCATGACAGAATAAGAATTTAGAACTTCCCCTGTGTCCTTGAAAAACACAGTTGAGATGTTTCCTAGTGTATGTAGCAGTGTTAAAAAACCTCAACAAACAACTGTGTGATTTTTGACTAGTTTAAATGTAACCTTGGGATAAGTGATCTGACAGGCAACATGCCCGTGTTTGGTCTTTCACAAAACAAAAATATGTGACTCTATCTTAGGAGACTGATTTACTCTATCCCTTCTTGTTTGAAGGAATTTTCACAGACGGGAAGTGTTCATGTATCTGTAAGGTACTGTTTGTAAAGAGAGCTCAAATAGCTTTCGCTACAGGAGTACATCTCTGCACAAAATAAACCAAATGGCCCAAGCTAGGTCAGATGCAGGAGACACTAAGATCCTAATCGAATATGGTCTAAGATTAAGTTTTTCTATTTTATGCTTTATGTTGGTGACATTGCTTCCAGCTTTGTAATCAAGAATATAACTGTATACTGGAGGAAAATATATTAGCTTTATTTTAAGCTATAGGCATTAAACTTGACTCAAGTAATTTTATCAGGCACCAAGGTTAATTCTCTTCTAGATACAGCAGATGAATCATGGTATCATAGAATCACAGAAAAGTTTGGGTTGGAAGGGATCTTTGGTGATCACATAGTCTACCACCCCCTGCCATGATCGGGGTTCTCAAAGACCTGTTCACCCAAATTTTGAATAGTTGCAAGGATAGGGTAACTACAAGTAAACTACCTTTACAAAAATATCTTTTGCAATATTTACATAGAAAGACATAGATAGATTTAGATGCACTTCTTAGGAAGCTGTAACAGCTGTGGCAGGGGGAATATTATCAAGTGCCAGGTGAAATGGATTTTTTCATCTGGAATGGGTAACGAAGAAAGTTGTTAGGAAAAGCTCACAGAGGAAAATGAATATATCATATAAAACACAGTCATGAATAGATTATTAAGAAAGCCATGTTACAGGTCTATCTCAAACCAGCAAGAGTCACCCCCAATCACTTGTGTATCACTATCAGTATATTTCCATTTATTTGAATTTCACTAGATTATCATGAAAGCTTAATAGTGGCACAGTTCTTCTTTAATTTGCTTACTACCATCCCAGTTGTTGGCTGGCATTGTTTGTAGCTTTTATTTCTGAGATACATAAAATTACCTCCTTGGTCTGGAGAATGAATTGCTGATAATTGTTTTTATCTCCTATTCTGGAACCCTCAAAATCATTCTTGGTGCTTATTACTCTTGTAATAAGAAGTAGGTGCTGCAGCAGAAATGACAAGTTACTTTTCTCCCCTGTGAAATGTGACTCACATTTCTAAATATACTTTAATCTGTTGTTGACCTCTTGTGAATATATAGTAGCTATACATCTTATTAAAGTACTGCTCCATCTAATCATGTGATGGGCAAAATGATCTTGGTAATTCTGTATTCTTCTGTCAGACACCTTCATCTCCCACTCAGTGAGACAGTATTTACAAACATCCATCATTTCCTCAAAAAGACTCATACTGAATCCTGCCCAAAAAACCCTGTCCAAATCTACGCCATGAAATCTTAGCAGTGAGACAATGGCAAATGGCTTCAAGATGTAATTTAAACCTATATTGAGGTTACTAGATTTCTGGAGTTTCTTGCTGTCAGTTTATTGAGAGGAATTTTTTTTTTTTACTAGATATGACAAAATTTATATTTGCAGTTCTTAATAGAATATGAATTCTCCTACCAGAGACTAAACAGAAATCAAAACATGTTTTATTGAATTTCATACTTAATCCCTATAACCAACTGTTTTCACAACAATTTCTCATATAACATGGTCACAGTCATTCTTCTGCGTTTGATAAAACCAGGCAGATTATGTAATTTTGTCACCTCAGAATCAAAGGAGATGCAATTATAAATAAATCTTGATTAGAGGTGGTCACAACTTCAGGATTTCACAAATTGAATTCAATAAAACAGAAGAATAGAAATGGACTGTATTTCCTGAAACACTTATGTTTCACACAAACATAAGTTTCATAAGCTTAAGCATTTTTATATCCATGAGGCAAAGAACTAGAAATTTAGGGCGAGATGTCCACAAGGCATGTTATCGTGTATGATACAGACATTTGTTAACATTATGGCCTGGAAGAATTATTTCGAAGCCTGGTTACTAAGCAGAGAAAAACAATACTATTGCATGCAAAGTGTATTTTTGCTTCTTTATTTGCATTCCTCCACCCACTCCTCTCTTCAAGTAGATTGTTCAAAATGTAAAATAAAAAAATATAAGTTCTGAAAAAAAGTATGTGTAACAAGTGGTCTTCTCCTCCAAGTAACCATCCCCCCCAACTCACTACTTCAAAGAAATCATGTTTTGATGACAGATGAAGACAACCTGCTCACACAAACTTCTAAATTTTTAGCTTTATACCCAGTTCTGCTTTGTCAAATAGACTCCTGCAACTTGTTAAGGTAAATAATCTGTAATATGTATATAAGACCTACCCAATATTGTACTTGCCTCTATAGTGGGTTCATTGTGGCAGACATTGTGGAGTATGAATTGTTGATCTTGGGCAAGCTACACCTGCTCTTCTGGGCCTTACAGCTGAGGCTTGACAAGCCTTAATTACAGTTAGACCGAGTAGTTGCCATATAACCAAAACCCTGCCCTGCAGCTATGTAAAGGCAGGTCATGGCTGGTCAGTGTTGTGCTCTTGTGGGTATTATCCCACCCTGTCAGGAGAAGATAAATAGTTTTGTTTGCTCTACAGGATAAAAGACATTGCAGTAGGGGAAGGAGACTGAACCTCTGTGCAGAGATGTGGGAATTCACCTGGGGTCACTCTGATGTTGCATAGAAGTCAGGTTCCCAGCATCTGTAGGTATATAAGTTTCACATTCTAGATATATTTGTCTTTATATTTCTATCTTCTTGTTAAAGCAATTTTATTATGTTATTTGCTGTTATGTCTTTTTGATTGAGATCCAGAAAGAATCCTGCACCTTCCATACTCCCAGACCAGAGCACCATTTGTGTCTTCCCTTTGCTTTCCTTGATGCACATAACTACAGCATAGATAATTCAGTAGCAAATGTAGTGAATGTGTGTGTAGCAAAATCACTGCAGCTTTCAGAAGGTTCATTAGTTTTCATGTAGCCAGGCAAGCCAAAGTTAGACAGATATAACCACATCCACTATTGGTACAAACTGGAAGAGGTTCACTCAGTTTATCCTGTCAGGGGATTCTGATTATGAATATTTAAACCTTCAGGATATCTTCAAACCTAATCTAGTAAATTTTTCCTGCGTTTCATCCCATGTTCTCCCTTCTTGTACCTCTTTTTCTTAAATCTGAACTTTTGTAGTTCCCAGCACTGGTTTTATGGCAAAAATGTTTTATTCTCAAAAACAGAAGAAAAAAATTATTTCTACTAATTGTACTTTCTTTTACATATTGATGCTATAAGGAAATGTTATGATGTTGAATTCTTTTTAACTATACTCAATAAAAGGTTGCCATTACTTGAAGAGCTGTTTGAAAGGAAATTATTGACCTTAATTCATTTCAGATAAGTCAGTATTATAAAAGCCAGTATCACAGTTGACAGTAATTAATACTTAACTTCTGCTGTTTCCCCAGAGAATCAACGTAATGAATGACTATAACCTACTATTTGCTATTTTATAAATTAAATTCACTTACCTCTAAAAAGGAACAATAAAAGTTTGTGATTGTGATATATGATATGCACTCTAAAAAAATAAAAGCAGTAAGTACAAACAAGTTGAGTTTTATGTCCTGGTTTGAGTGAGAACAGAACTATTCCTGTTCAGTGATTTTATTTTTCAGCTAAGTGTCTTCAAAGTAACTGCTCTTTTTGAAGTTAACAGCATATTTTCATAGTGTTTCTTTTAGCAGTGATAATGCTCAATGTTTATCGTTACTAACGAGGATTTGTATGCAGACCAAAGTCACTGCTAAATTTTGTGTACCATTTTGGGGTTGCAGAAAGTAAAAGGCCACACCTGTGGGAAGGAAGAGACAGGACTAGTGACCCTTAAATGACCAATGAGGGATTCCATTCCATTTCATGTAAGTCATATTTGGTGTAAAGCTGAGGGATCACAAGGGTCAAGCTCTTCTGGATTCTTCCTCTCTTCCTCAATGGTCAGCATCTGAGGAGGACTCTGTCCATTAGGCCTTCAATCGTAATTCTTGTGTTCCTGAATCTAGTTCTGGAATCCAGCTCCTGAGTCTAGTTCCCATCTGCCACTGAGTCCAGTCTGGGACTTCCCCAGTGCCTGCTCCATCAGTGGTGATGGTGATGTAATTGCCACCAGTGGAGGCTTGGGTTCAATATTGGTTCTATATCTATTTCTTTATATTCCATTTTATTATTTGTATTTTCATCAAAGCTGTTTTAGTTTTCCAGCCCAAAAAGGTCTCTCCCTTATTCCCTTTCCCTTCCCCTTCGGGAAGGGAAAGAGATTAACAGAGAATTTCACAGAATCAGAGAATCACAGAATTGTCACAGTTGGAAAAGACATCTAAGATCACTGAGTCCAACTGTCACACCCCCCCCCCCCCCCCCCCCCCACAACCCCCCCACCCCCCCCCACACCCCCCCCCACACACACCCCCCCCCCCCCCCCAAAAACCCCCCAACCCCTCACCATCCCACTAGAGCATGTCCTAAAGTGCCTCATCTATAAACTTTTTGACTACTTCCAAGGATGGTGATGCCACCACCTCCCTGAGCTTCCCATTCCAGCACCTGCCTACCCTTTCAGTAAAGAAATTCTTCCTAATATCTAGTCTAAACCTGCCCTAGTGCAACTTCAGGTCATTTCCTCTTGTCCTGTCATTGTTTACCTGAGAGAAGGGGCCAACACCCACCTCACTACAACTCCTTTCAGGTAGTTGTAGAGAGTGATAAGGTCTCCCCTCAGCATCCTTTTCTCCAAACTAAATAATCCCAATTCCCTCAGCCTCTCCTCATAGGACTTGTTTTCCAGAGCCTTCACGAACTTTGTTGCTCTTCCCTAAACTCACTCCAGCAACTCAATGTCTTTCTTGCAGTGAGGGGCCCAGAACTGAACACAGTACTCAAAGTGTAGTACTCGCCAGTGCTGAGTACAGGGGGACAACACTCCCTAGTCCTCCTAGCCACATTATTTCTGATACAAGCCAGGATGCTGTTGGCCTTCTTGGCCCACCTGGGCACACTGTTGCCTCATACTCGGACAGCTTCCAACCAAGTCCCCTAGTTACTTTTCTGCTGGGCAACTTTCCATCCACTCTTCCCCAGTACCCTAGTGTTGCTGGGGTTGTTGTGACTGAAATGCAGGACATGGCACTTGTCCTTGTTAAACCTCATACAATTGGCAACGGCCCATTGATTCAACCTGTCCATGTCCCTCTGCAGAGTCTTCTTAACCTCAAGCAGATCAAAACTCTCACACAGTTTGGTGTTGTCTGCAAACATGCTGAGGAAGCAGTCAATCCCCTCAGGAAGTAATCAATCCGCTCACCCAAATCATTGATAAAGATATTGAACAAGACTTGCACCAAAACTGAACCGTAGGGGACACCACAGGTGACTGGCCACCAACTGGATTTAATTTCATTCACTGCAATTCTCTGGGTCTAGTTGGCCAGACAGTTTTTAACCCAGAAAAGACTACACCTGTCTATATTATGAGCTGTCAACTTCTCTAGGAGAATGATGTGGGAGATGGTGTCAAAGGTTTTACTAAAGTCCAGGTAGACAACAACCACAGCCTTTCCTTTTGTTATAGGTCTAGTGGATGGCACGGACCCTAAACCTTGACAGTTTATCCTCTCTTCTCCAGGCTGAACAGACCCCATCTCCTCAATCTGTCCTCATAGGAGAGGTGCTTCAGACCTCTGATCCTTCTAAAACATTAAAATCTATTTAAATAAGCAAGCAAAGTGCCTCAAGGTCCATATTTTGATAACTTGAGAGAAAAAGAAGTGTTCCTTGCAAGAAATGTTCCCTTCTAGAACAGGATTAAAGTAGCCTTTGCAGTTCAATGATCCTTCACTTCTGTGGAGAATCTCAAGTCTCCAGACCAACCATTCCAGCATCTTTTATTAAAGTTGTTGAAAGCCAAAAGCAGGGAGGGGGAGGGTTCCTATATATTTGTAAGCCTCAGAAATTTCATAGCTAATTGTGTTGCTTAGTTCTTCCCACCTGCTCTCTGAAAGCCATCTTTCACAGCAGAATTAACTACACAAGTCTAACATGAACATTTCACTTCAAATTATTTCCTGCACAAAGAACTGTGATTTCATAGCAGCAATCTAGTGTAGGAGAGTATATTGGAAAACCCTTATTATATAGCATGTATCAAGATTAATTATTGCACTTAGCCTAAAGCACATCAGGTTAGTTTCTGTTTTAATTTAATTATCTTCCTAGTTATCTTTTAATTATCTTATTTCCCTACTACTGCTAATATATGTAACTGCTATCTTGCATCTTTTTCCTTTACACAGGAGAACACACATTGGTTTTGAACTGCAGCACACAGCTTGTGCCATTCTTTTCTAAATTACAAAAGCTTTTCTTTAAAACCACTGATTTCATCATAGAATACCATTAGCACAGTAACTGATCAGAGTAAACAGAGCATTTAATTATTTTATAAGAATTGTTGTGGTCCAAAATGTTACACTGATAATTGCTTTCCCTTTCATATAGATCTTTGCATGCATTAGGCAGAATATTGGTATGTGAAACACTGGGGATTGACCTCTCACTATCTGCTCATTCCCAGAAAATAAAAAATCTTATGGGATAGCTTCCATAAGAACAATCCACACATGGTTTGGGTTGTTATTGAGGAGAATGTTTTGCCTTAAAGCCTTTTGGTTTTTTGTTGTGGTTTTGGGTTTTTGGTTTGTTTTTTTTTTTTTTTTTTAAACAATGTTAACAGGCAACAAAACATAAAAGTCTAATATCAAATTGAAGACATTGTTGCTTGGACAGTGCATGTTAAATTTTACTGTCCTCTGCTACAGAAGGTGGATAAATTAGCAGAAATGAGGGAAAGATGAATAGTGTTAGAAATGTTTAAACACTGGTGACTATTCAGTATGGATTATGCTAAAATGCCAATTGAAACAAAACAATGTTACGCTTCACTGGACAACCTGATAATAGAGACAGTGTGGTGTACTGTCTGTTTATTGTTAATTTAGCAAGAATGGTATGCTTCACATAACAAAAGAAATATTTTTTAAAAAAAACCCCAAACAAACAAGCATCCAATTCAAAAAGGTACCTCTCCCAGAAATCTTGCATAAGACTGAGAGAGAGATTGGAGCTTTACTGAAGATACATGTGCACAAATTGTGCTAGACTGATAAATGGTAACTGTCAAGAATCTGTCAAATGTCAACAATCAAATATCAACTTGCAGTAATAACCTGATTACTAGCCCTGGCTTCAACTGTTAACATCTTGTACCAAAGCTGAAGACATTTAAGGAGAGCTGAGTCTGAAGAGACTCAAGAAGGCATTGAAGAAGGGTGGTTATATTTCTGTTTTCTCAGATATATACTATTTGTACTTTTGGCAAGCACATCAAATATAGCACATAAAAAAAAGACACATTTTTTCACCTGTCCAGAGTATCTGGATGTTTGGTACCTTGCTAAGAACAGAAATACTAGTGTCAGGAAAGTAGCTACATAAATTCCTATATGGCCATGCTGTTGCACATCACACATAAGCACAAAACACTCCATTGGGTATTCACATCGCCTACAGAAGAGACAGCAAGATTTCCTCTTCTGCTTTACTTAGAAAAGTGATTTGAACTCAGGTCTTCTTAACCAAAAGTTCTAGGAGTGATAAATAGCTTATCATGGAGGCTCTCTTCACCTTTTGAGTTAAAGCAATGCTGGTCTACTTGAAAAAATTAACTGCTCATTTTGGCTGCAGGCACAGTGCTTTCTCTCGCTACCTTTGAGTGTTTAATTACTTGTTGAACACAGAACATTTCCATAGCATCCCCTGATCCAGGACCCCACAAACACTTCTGGAAGAAGCGTTTCCCATTTTCTTTCTCCATTTCCTGCAGAGAGAGCCTGGAGCAACCAACTTTGGCCTCAGGGCTGTGTATCCTCCATCAATGCCTCTTTCTGTGATACTGAGCCAAACACACTGGAGTCTACATGCTGGCACACTGAGCTGATTCCACACTCCTTTCTGAGAAACATTTTTACTCCTTTTTTTTTTTTTTTTTTCTACACAACTCCCCAGAGCTATGCAGGGAAAGGTTCTCATTTAACCTTTTGCTTTGAAAAGGGGAAGGTGTTACTAAAGGGTATACTGCACAGTATTAGAAAAAGAAAACTCTGCTTAGTGGAGGCATTGGTTTGGGTAGCACTTGACATCAAAATATGAGAAAATTGTAGTTCAGAATTTTTTCACTTGTCCCTCCAATAATAATTGCATATGAAATTGTGTGCTGCAGAGGTACTGGTTTTTGTCAATTAGTATAAGATGCAAATGCTTGTTGAATCCAATTCTGAATGGATCTATGCTAATTTCATGGTATGTTTCCAGATTATATCCTTTGGTATGACTGATTTTTGTGAAATTTTATATGGCAACATCTGATTTATTTAGTTAGAGATGCTGCCTAATGAGAAAAGTAATCAGTCTCAATAGCCTTTGCTTTCAAAATCGGTTCCCATTAGAGACATTTCTGCAAACCCTTACTGCTTATCACTCTATTAAGTGAAGATTTTCTGACTGAGAAAACTTTCCAAATCCACACATCATAATTTAACCAAAATATAGATACTTTCCTGTATTAATTTTCATTTCTACATTTTACTAATAGCTTCTTC
Source organism: Ceryle rudis (assembly GCA_033439905.1). NCBI lineage: Eukaryota > Metazoa > Chordata > Aves > Coraciiformes > Cerylidae > Ceryle > Ceryle rudis. The sequence goes on from JAAGNO010027403.1 coordinate 18,970, forward strand.
TTACAGTTAAGATTTAAGCAAAGTTTTTCTCTTCCTCTAGCCAATCATTCCCATTTAGTTTATGCAGCAGTGGAAGAACAATTAATCCACAACCTGTGATAATGCAGCCGTTGCCATGACAATAATTTATCACACTTATTTTATGGAATGAGCCGTCAGGCTCTGTTGTAAGCCAGAAAATTCTTCCCTAATCACAGAATCATAGAATCACAGAACAGTAGGAGTTGGAAAGAGCCTCTGCAGATCATCTAGTCCAGTCTCCCTGCTAAAGTAAGTCCACCAGGTTGCCCAGGACCACATCCAGGTGGGTTTTGAAAGTCTCCAGAGAAGGAGACTCCACAGCCTCTCCGGGCAGCCTGTTCCAGGGCTCTGTCACCCTCACAGGAAAGAAGTTTTTCCCTATGTTCATACAGACCTGCCTGTGTTCCAATTTGTGCCTATTTCCTCTTGTCCTTTCTGGCCCCATACTCTTGATACCAGCCCTTTAGATATTTATAACCTTTTGTAAGATCCCCTCTCAGTCCTCTCTTTTCCAGGCTAAGCAGGTCTTGCAGCCTTTCCTCATAAGAGACATGCACCAGTCCCCTAACCATTGTTGTAGACCTCCATTGGATTGTGTCCAGTAGTTCCTTGTTTCTCTTGAAATAGAGAGCCCAGAACTATACACATTACACCAGATATGGTCTCACTAGGGCAGAGTAGAAGAGTAGGAGAACCTCCCTTGATCTGCTGGCCACATTCTTCTTAATGCATCCCTGCATACCATTGACCTTCTTGGCCATAAGGACACAATGCTGGTTCATGCTTAGCTTTTTGCCTATCAGGACTTCCTGGTCCTTCTCTGTGAAGCTGCTTTCAATCAGGTCAAACCCAAAGCTGTACTGGTGCATGGGGTTGTTCCTCCCCAGGTATAGGACTCTACACTTCCCCTTGTTGAGCTCCATTTGTTTTCCCTTTGCCCAGCTCTCCAGTCTGTCCAGGTCTTGCTGAATGGCAACACTGTCTTCTGGTGTGTTAACCGCTCCTCCCAGTTATGTATCATTAGCAAACTTGCTGAGGGTACACTCTGTCCCTTCATCCAGGTCATTGATGAATGTGTTGAACTAGACTGGACCTAGTACTGACCCTTGGGGAACACCACTAGCTACATGCCTCCAACTAAGCTCTGTGCCACTGAGCAGAATCCTCTGAACTCTATCATTCAGCCAGTTCCCAATCCACATCACTGTCCTCTCATCTGACAGACACTTCCTACGCTTACTATGAGGATGTTATGGGGAACAATGTCAAAAGCCTTGCTCAAATCAAGGTAGACAACATCCACTGCTCTCCCGTCATCTTCCATGGCTAGTCACACCATCATAGAAGGCTATCAGATAGGTCAAGTATGATTTCCCCTTGGTGATTCCATGCTGACCACTCCTGATAACCTTCTTTTCCTCAACATGGTAAAGATGACCTCTAGAATGAGCTGTTCCATCACCTTTCCAGGGATGTAGGTGAGGTTGACTGGCCTGTAGTTTCCTAATATTTAAAACTTTTAAATTTAACAGAAATTTAGAGATATTAAATAACTGTCATGATTAATAGACTGATACTATGTTCCTTATCCTATAGATAAATGCTGCAATATGTTTTCCAGTATCATCATTCAGTCAGCTGGAGAACTATGTAAAAACTTAGACTCCTACCTCCTAAATTTATGTTAAAGATATTTTTTTCATAATTTTTTCACTACTTAACAATATTTATAATTATAAAGCAGCTGGTAGCAGAGTTACAAAGCTCACAAATCTCAGAGCAAATTTGAAAATTTGCAAATTAAGAAATTTGAACATGACTGCTTTTATATGAAGAGAAAACATAAAACCACTCTATCTTACTTATGGTCTTACCTAAGTGTTTCACAAAATCCAGATTACTAATTATTACATACCTCCTGATAATGATAATAAATATATTTTATAGCAATAAACTTTTTTAAAGTGTATTGTTTGCATAAGTTATAATATTATATGAAGTACTATATAGTTTTGAGAAAGTTTCTTAATAGAATTTGTAACATTTCCTCAAAACAGATTATTTATTTAACTGACTTTTTTTAATAAAACTTTGTAAATAATCTGAAGTGTTGTTTTCTTTTACACAAAGCTGTGTATTAGCTCACAAATTTCATTATGATTCCTTCATAAAATGTTAAAAGGACAAAATGCACTGAACCTGTTATAATGTACATGACATACCTTGTGTTATTAATGACAAGTTCCTGTAATAAAATTAAACCATTTATCTTAGTTCAGATCAGATCCACACACCCAGACTCAAGAACAAACTGGCTTCCTGAGTGTACTATCGTATACTGAACCATTAAATTTCATGTTAAAGATGACATTCAGAAAACAATATTGTATAAAAAGGCTATATTAAGATATTAAGAAAGCAATTTTAAAAAAATATTCAGAAGGTTTAAAAGAGCTTGAATCATTTAATATTAAAATATAATTCATGTTAATAAACCCTATAAATTTTCATCCCTGCAACCCTTTTTTTTTTTTTTTTTTTTTTCCTTTGGTCTTCTCTCTTCCTTTACTCCCTTCCCCTTTCTTAAATGAACTTTTTTTTCATTGAGGAGCTGAACACACCAGTTTCTTCTAGAGATCCTCCAACATATGTACTCTGTGGACAGGTAGACCCTATCCACAAGGGTTTTGCTTTGAGAATTTCAGCTGCTTATTCTGCAGGAGTTTGCTTTCCCTACCCTTTAGAAATACAGAGGAAAATGAGTTTTTCTCATTTGGCTCTTGGCTAGCCATAAGCCAAATAGACCCTCTGGACTCCTACCATGATGATTATGTAATTGTCGAACGAAAGAGCTATCTATCCTGCTGTATTTTGAGCACTTACCTGAGGTACCTGATTTAGGAATCTCATCATCCCTGAAGTGCTCTTCATGACTTGTCTAGAGTAAATTTAAGACACAATTCCTCTCTGAAGAGTACTTTCTTAATCCATTATTATAAAGTGCAGGCATCTAAGCTAAGCACTCAGTACTATGTATATACTTAAGGTGATACTTAAGAATTAATCCTCTTTTTTTGTTGTTTGTTTTGTTTTGTTTAGTTTCTTGTAAGCCTTACTCTTTAAACAGATGCCACTTCTGCAGAACTTACCATGTGAATATGTAGTGGAAAGGGTGTCAATCTATCCTTACAGTCTTATTATTCACATCTTCTCTCAATTACTGTGCTTGACAGACCTTCAGTATAACATAAACAACTGTTTGTATGTTTTTACATACTTACTGGATAGTTTCTTAGTGTGATAATGCAGAATTCAAGTAGAAAAACACTGGATGAGGGACTTACATAAAAATTTCAGCAATCCTGAGCAATTCAAAGGTTACATGCTAGTAAATGTGTTCACAGGAGGTGATAGAGTTAGAGCTTTAAAATTCAAGACATCATAATTTGGAAGTGAAGAAAAATGGTGAATAGAATATAATCAGAATCAGCACCATTTAGTAGCAGGGAAAGGAATCATAAAGTAGCTTAACAAAGGCACAACTGAAAATAATACTTTATAAGGGAAAATGCATCTTCATAACAAAGAGATATTCAAAAGTCTTATGGGTGATAAAGAAGCTGATATTAAAAACCTTGTGATACTTACGATTGTTTCACAATTGTACAGTAATATGATATTAGTTCAAGATTAAAACAAACAAACAAACAAAAAGACATTTTTCACCTTCATATAACTATGGGAACATTTACTACCAGCATAAGATATTGTAGGCAAAAACATATCAAATTACAGTTCTGTTTATTTCATAAATGGAAAAGGTCTGTACTGGGACCAGTGTGTTGTTTAATATCTTCATTACTGACATAGACAGTGGCATTGAGTGCACCCTCAGCAAGTCTGCTGATAATACTAAGCTGGGTGGTACAGGTGATATGCCAGCGGGATGGGATGCCATCCAGAGGGACCTGGACAGTCTGGAGAGGTGGGCTCAGGTGAACCTCATGAGGTTCAACAAGGCCAAGTGCAAGGTTCTGCACCTGGGCCAGAGCAACCAGCATTATCAATATAGTCTGGGAGAGGACATGCTAGAGAACAATCCTTTGGGGAAAAACCTGGGGGTACTACTAGTAAATGAAAAGCTGGACATGAGCCATCAATGCACGATGGCAGCCCAGAAGGCCAATTGAATCCTGGGCTGCATCAAAAGAAATGTGGACAGCAGATTGAGAGAGGTGATTCTGCCCCTCTACTCAGCTCTGATGAGACCTCACCTGGAGCACTGTGTCCAGTTCTGGAGCTCCCAACACAAGAAGGATGTGGACCTGTTGTAGTGTGTCCAGAGGACGGTCACAAAAATTATTAGAGGGCTGGAGCACCTCTCCTATGAGGACAGGCTGAGAGAGTTTTGGTTGTTCAGCCTGGAGAAGAGGAAGCTTTGGGGAGACCTTATAGTGACCTTCCAGTACCTGAAAGGGTCCTATAAAAAAGCAGTGGAGGGTTTATTCACAAGGATTTGTAGTGACAGGACAAGGGGTAAGGGCTTTAAGATAGAAAAGGGTAGAGTTAGGTTTAGGCATTAGGAAAAAGTTCTTTAATATTAGTGTGATAGATCCCTGGAATAGGTTGCCCAGGGAGGTAGTGGAGGCCCCATCCCTGAAGACATTCAAGGTCAAGCTTGATGAGGCTCTGAGCAGTCTGATCTAGTTGAAGATGTCCCTGCTTATTGCAGGGGGGTTGGACTAGATGATCTTTAGAGATCCCTTCCAATGTAATATATTCTATGATTTTATGATTCATTCTATGATTCTATATACACTCATACTAGCAATTTTCAATTATCACTGAAAGCATTTTTCTGAATAGTATAACAAGGAGTATGTGCTACATACCAGGGCTTTTATTTTACCATACAGACCACCGAGGAAGAGTAACACCTGGTCATCTCTTGAAAGGAATGTAAAATGCCAACCCAGTTCAGGGAGAGAGGATATATAAGTCACAGAAAGTCATTAAAATCTTTCTTCTGCAAAATGCTTCCTGATGCAACCATCCTTAAACATAAATTTTACTTCAGTTATATCCCATCAAGTGCTGCTGTTCAAGCCTAGTTTTTAAAGATGCTTGACTATATCTTAAAAGAAGCACTACTGTTGGGTCGAACTTACATGATCATCATCATCTATGTTATGTTAAGTATGGATTTTCAAAGGAATAAAAATCTCCCCTGTCAACTGACGAAGGTTGTTTTTGGCTAGAAATCATAGTGCAAACTGCCTAGATGTCTGGATCAATTAAGTTTACTGAGTTGAATTCCAGGTCTGACCTAGCATGACTTTCAACTTCAAATACAAATCAAACTTTATCAGCTCGAGAACTATTGATGAGACAGCATAATGGGTACAAGCACTAGAGGCTTGACAAGGGTATAAAAATGTCCTCAGATGTAAAGCTCCTTCTGCAAGGTTTCTGTGTTACCATGGGTAGTATTGATACTGCTACTGGGTGTAATTTGTTGATGACCTTATCTTATTTATTTATCTGACAGAATGAAGCAATTTCATACATCTACATAAACGTTAAGATGTTTTCAAGAACTGTCAAGTTCAGCAATGCAAAAAAAATCTAAGCAAACCAAAAAGAAAAACAAAACAAAAAAGAGGTGGTTTCTTTGAAAATTGAATTATACCACAGGACCATCACAAGAAAGTTCTGTAGGATAAGCTCTTAATTGTTTCCACCTTTATTTCTTCAGTTTTATTTGGATGTTTTTGTTTAATTTAACACTCCAGTGAACTATCCAATGAAAAAAATACTTGTGTCAGATATCACCTTTCACGTTTTCACTTAAAGCAACAAATTAAGATAGTCAATATAATTTTTTAATTTTTTTTTTTTATGATTCCCAGATGTAGGCTCCAGTATTTTATGCATCACTAAATCTATCAAGTAACAAATCTTTTCTTGGAGCTAATAGAGATGGAACCATTCATTTTCTTAGTGTCTTTTTCTTATGCTGATGTTAAGTTTTGCCTTAGCTATTTAGACAGAAATGGATGGCTCGCCTAAGGCATAAAGAATCTGTAAATTTAGCTTTGAATTCCACCCCAGATCCAATTTTTATAACAACCCTGCTACTACTGTTATAGTTAAATGCCTGTCAGTGTTTCTATTATAACCTTTTCTGTGGGAGTTTATAACTCAACCATTAAAAAAAAAATCTTCTCCAAGCTAAATCTTGGCATGTATGGTTTTAGCCCAGAATACATTAAGAGAACAAATCAAGCCAATAAACTTGTAATGTCAAATCCCCTGTCTCAACTTTCCAAAACATCTCTTTGACCACTTTTAATGTTTTAGAAGGGGAAAAGCAAACATTTCAAAAAACTGAAAACTGAAAAAAAGCATTCAAGCCGTCGTTCATCTCACTTGAAAGTCAACAGCAAAAGTCCAGCAACATCTGAACCAAAAATGTGGGAGCAATCTGTGCAAAACTTTGTTGATTTCAAAATCTGCCTGGATGTTGCTATGGCTGCAGACTGCAAACTTCCTGAGGTTTTGGTGTCTCTTGAGTAGGCTGCTGTATGGTATAGTTAATAGCTACCTGTTATAGTTACCTTATCTAAGTATTGATGCATGATAAAGACTGAAAACACAATAGAAATATCAAAATCTTATTTGCACATTTTTTGAAGTCTAAATATGAAGTTACAGAGAGTAAATCTGTGAAGAGAACTACAGTGGTAACAGTGACACATCCAGTTAGCATCCTGACCCATTGATATCTGATATATTTTTAAATCAATAGAACTGTAACATATCAAACTATGCATTTGCATATAAAGTCCATTAATCTTTCTCTCCTATAGTGTTATAAGCTGTGAAAATCGAGCAACTCAGAAAAACAATTTTTGGACATGGAGCAGTCTAGGAGGAGGATAGGAACTGTCATGGATGCAGTTTTAAAATGTAGCCAGGAGCAACCTGTTCTAATATATATCATTTACTGAAACAGTGCACAGGGAACATTGGAATAAACTGTGCTACCTTAGGATGCTAGATAAAACATTTTCAGAAAGCTTTGATTTTCAGCCTTGGTTTTTTTTTTTTTGGTTTTTTTTTTTTTTTATGGTTAATCAATTGTACTTGTTTCTTTGCAAAACATTATCCATCCTTCATTTTGCTGACTTTTTCTGATACTTCAGGAAATTATCACAGGGTTTACAGTTACAGAGGGTCTTGCAGGATTGCTTGAATAACTCAATAGCTTTTGTCCAATTTGCCATACTTTGAAGATATGACTTCTTGTGCCATTGTTCCATGGCATCAGAATTCCTCATAATCTTAATACAGATTAGATTTAACTAATTAGATGTGTCACCCCAGCATGACCTTTTACAGATCCTTAATTAATACATGAAAATCTACTAGCCTGAGTACAATATCGTACTCCCCCACTTAACCTTTTGGAATCTTGAAATAGATCAGTTAAGCCTCTGTCTAGCTTTGCTTCTTTTTTTTGTTTGTTTGGTTGGTTGGTTTTTTTTGTGTTCCACTTTTCATTTCACTTTTTACTTCCCTTGCTAGGGCTTCTTAATTTCCTTGAGAGTTTTTTACTTTTTTCTCTTATCTTTTATGAGCTCCAAGTGCTTCAGTGTTCTCCTTATAGTAAGTGAACTTATTTTATACATGTGGATGAAGCTGAATGGACTGAGTTGGCATACATTCTTTCAGTTCTTAGAATCATACCGATTTACACCAAGAAAGGAATTGACCAAATGTGTTTTATGCAACACATGTATGGCAGTCCGCAATGCATGTAGACTTGAGCCTATGATTCAGATTTCTTATATTTTGTTGGACTTTAGTATTCTGCTTGATTGTCAGAGCTTAAGTTTTATGATTAAATTTAAGCACAATTCAGTTCTATAATGTAATCTATTCAGCCTACTCATTATTTCTCGTGGTTGCTACAGGGTATATAGAATGACCTTGCTGAGACATGCAGGTGTATTAACATGTAATATTTCAGACATTTAATTTACAATGCTAAATTCTTGCTCTGTGTGAATAATATCTAAATAGCATAAGGTCTTCTTAGAAATGTATGGAAACACTTTTTTTTTTTTACTGCTTTAATAGGCTGTATAACTACAGAAGCTAAACATATTTCTATTATCCTTGATTTATATTGTTTGCACTTTATTTTACAAGGAGTTCACATAAACAGTAAGAGTTCCTTGGTATCATGCTGTCATGGTTTAACCTTAGCCAGTAACTAAGCACTACTCAGCTGCTCACTCACATCCCTTTGGTAGGATGGGGAAAAAAATTGGAGGGGTAAAAGTGAGAAAACTCATGGGCTGAGAAATGACAATTTAAAGCAAAAGCCACATGCACACTTTTTCCCATCACTACTTCCTATCCCCAGGCAAGTGTTCAGCCATTTCTCGGAAAGCAGGGCTCCATCATGCATAACAATGACTTGGGAAGACAAATGCTGTAACTTCATATGTCCCCCAGTTCTGCCTTCTTCCCACAGCTTTATATTGCTAAGCATGACATCATATGGTGTGGAATATATCTTTGGTCAGTTCGAGTCTGCTGTCCCAGCTGTGTCCCCTCCCAGCTTCTTGTGCGCTCCCAACCTACTCACTGGTGGGGTGGTGTGAGAAGTAGAAAAGGCACTGACTCTGTGTAAACACTACTCAGCAATAACAAAAACCTCTTTATGTTGTCGACCCTGTTTTCAGGACATATCTAAACCAGCCAGATGGTAGCTACTATGAAGGAAATTAACTCTATCCCAGCCAAAAGTGGCATATTTGCTGGATCATTTTGCTAGCCATATGAATGGAAGGCTTAAGGTTAAGGTTAGCCTGGTCTTGAAGACTTCCAGAGAGGGTGCATCCATAGTCTCTCTAGGTAACCTGTTCCAGTGTCTCACCACCCTAACAGTAAATAATTTCTTCCTAACACCTACTCAAATTTACCCTCTTTCAGTTTAAAATTGTCCTGTCACTACACTCCGTGATAAGGAATCCCTCTCCATCTTTGCGGTATGCTCCCTTTAAGTAACTGAAGGATCCTATAAGGTCTCCCTGAAGCCTTCTTTACTCCAGGCTAAACAACCCCAACTGTCTTAGGCTGTCCTCACAGGGGAGGTGCTCCTGCTCTCTGATCATCTTAATGTCATTTCTCTGGACTCACTCCAGCAGGTCTGATCGAACTGGTCCCTGTCTTTCTTACTCTGGAGGCACTGTTGCTGAACACAATAGTCCACATGGGGTCACATTAGAGCAGAGTAGATGGGGAGAATGTTGTCCCTTGACCTGCTGGCCACACTTCTCTTGATGCAGCCCAGGATGCAATTTGCTTTCTGGGTTGTGACCATAGATTGCTGGCTCATAGTCAGTGTCTCATTCACCAACACCCCCAAGTCTCAATCCACCCTTTGCCCATCCTGTATTTGTGCTTGGGATTTTTGCACATGACCTTGTTGAATTTAATGAATTTGGCATGGGGCCACTTCCCAAGCCTGTCCAGGCCCCTCTGGATGGCATCCCTTCCCTCAGGTATGTCAACACACCACAGCCTGGTCTCACTGTCCATGTCACTGACAAAGATGTTATCCAGGTAGTTTTGCCCTATCACTCTCCTGTTTTGTTCGTGGACTAAAAATGGAGAATAAGCCCCAGTTTATGGTATTTCAGTACAATACTGAAATTCTGTTGGAAAGTGTCCAGAAGAGGGCCACAAGGATGAATAGAGGTCTGAAGCACCTCTCCTATGAGGACAGGTTGAGGAAATTGTGTCTGTTCAGACTGGAGAAGAGAAGGCTCTGGGGAGACCTTATAGCAACCTTGCAGTGCCAAAAGGAGGATGACATGAAAGCTGAGGAAGAAATTTTGATAAGGGCAAGGGGCAACGGTTTTAATCAAGGGCAGGGTAGATTTAGATTAGATATTGGGAAGAAATTCCTTACTATGAGGGTAGTGAGACACTAGAACATGTTGCCTAGAGAAGCTGTAGATGCCTTACCCCTGGAAGTGTTTAAGACCAGCCTGGATGAGGCTCTGAGGAACCTGGACTAGCTGGATGTGTCCCTGCTCATGTCAGGGGGATTAGAGCTAGATGAACTTTAAGGTCCCTTCCAACTCAAGCTATTCTATGATTCTATGAATACTTGGTGAAATAGGAAATCTGGATTCCAATAGCCATTAGCTTAAATTATACCTTTTTATGTTTTATGGCCTGGTAGCCAAGGAGTCTCTTTGTAGTATTCTCATGTACAGAACATTAAAGAAGAATTTGGACATAGCTGCATTGCAATTGCCAGTTTGTAGACAAGTCTGTGAAATTTCTTGCACTGTCAGGTTTAACTTTTTGAAAGACTCCTATAGAAAAGCAAGGTCAAACTGCAATTTTAGGAGATGAAGAGGTTTTGTGAACTCTGTCATCACTTCATTTTGCCTCTATGCAAAGAAAATTGTATCTTATGTTCCAAGTCACAGTACATTTATTCTCAGATAGTTTTACATTGCATTCACCACCAAATATTTTCTGTCAAAATGTTTATATCAGCCATGGAACTGTTACAGAGAGTAGCTATGCTTCTATGGCTTGGAAAGAACAGATTTCATCTGGGCTTGGTACATCTTTTGTCTCACAGCATATCTAAAATATATTTCCAAAGGTTTAAATACAGTATAGTAATCAATAAAGCAGGAGAATAGCTATTTCTCTACCGTTTAAATAACCCCTCCACACCATTCATTATATTAATTGACTCCTGACAACACTGAAGTCTAATCAGGTACTTCTGTAGATTTGAGTATCATGAAACTGAAGCTCCTCAGACATCCTGAAGTAAATATTTTCAAAACATCATAGTATACTCGATAAAAATTATCACTTCCAAATTATAAACTAGTAATTATGAAGATTAAGAATATAGGTAAAAATATATTATCTACTGGAAAGGTTCAGATTTATTTTTACATTTATATATTCAAAACCTCAGGGTTTGAGTTTAAAAGTCTTAAGAATAAACCCCCTATTCATTAATTCTAAATCATGGCAGAGGAAAAAGCCCAGATGTGCACTCACTGGCATTGTGGGCTTGCTGGGTATATCCTACATAATTGAAGATGTCCAGACAAGGTAGGCAAGCTTGTTTATGGAATGGCTCCATAGTAAAGAGTGACCTGAGTGGTCATCTATCTATGACCTAAGGTTTGATTTTGTGCATCCTAGCTCTGTTACCTTCATTCATTAACAAGAAAAAAAATGCTGTTGAGCACCACAGAAGTATTTAACCTTAAGCTGTACAAGGTAAGAAAAGTTACAACATAGAAAGATAAACTGCTGAGTTGATGATAATGACTCAAGGATTCATGAAGAAAATACCAATCTTCACAAAAAGTTTTACATCTCTAAAAAACCCTCACTAACAAACAGCAGATGACAAGTCAGCATGATTATTTCAAGCCAGTTTAAGACAATGGAGGATGATGGTGAACATGTGAACAGGTAAGTTGGTAATGTGCCAATCCTAGCTTCCTGTTGTGTTGCAGTATCCAGTTTCCACCTTGGGAAGTCTTGGTGATTTTTGATCTCACCATGAAACTTTTCACTGAGAATTGAAATCGATGCCTTTCCAGCTTCTCATTTAAACCTTCACAGGGGAGAAATTATATCAGTTGATGGTGCCATTCATATATGATGTTCCCCAGGAGACTGATCTAAATCTTCATGAGGCTTGAAGGGTCATATGTATGTTCTTTGCTCTTCATCTGCAGAGGGTGATTTATAAAGGACAAGTTTATGATTGAATAACTTTTGCTTCTCCTGGTTCAAATAAGTGACAATGAACAACTGCTGTACTTATAAACATGACTGGAGGTTAGTTTGTTCAACTTTCTTTCTCCTATTCAACCTTTCTGAAGGGAATATAAGTTATATTAGCACTCATTTATTCCATCCAAATGTAAAAATTGAGCATTTCTGCTGTTTAGAATGTAGGCAACTTTTGTATCATCATCAGCCTTCATCAGCATCAGTCTTACTAGCTTATAGTATGCACACAGGTGCAGTTGCTGTTAAGGAAATTGCAGAGCTCAGATTTGACAACCTCAAAGCTGTAGAAGTGAAGTAGAAATGACATAAATTTCTCACTGCCCTAGTTCACTAAGAGGCAAGATTGACCTGGGAAAGGGCCAATCTATGCTCATCTCAATTAAATATTAATTCATTAATGAATGTTATTATAGTTGATCCATCATATATTGGCTTCAGCTCTTGCCATTAATACCGTGAATCCCATCACAACATTTTAAAGATGCCTGCATTCCTCCCACTTCTCTCTCCCTCTAACCACATGCACACATTTTTAATAATCTTTTCATTTCCATCTTGTAGTATTGTTGAAGAGAAAGACAGAAGGGAGAGATTTTTGCCATAGAATCAATGTGGAGCATGACTTTCCACAGAAGTGCATCCATGCTGCCCCCCAAAAAAAGATTGATTGTAGTTGTATTTATGTGTGGTTTTGTTGGTACATCACATCTATAATAATTTATAGGTTAAGTAAAACTATTTAACTTAGATCACAGCTGGTAGCCAACCTCTCAGCTCTCTGGCACAGGACTGTAGGCTTTCCTTCTCTATGAGGCATACTTGAACCTTAGTTCAAACAACCATTTGTCCTATAATTCTCGTGTCTCATCAATATTATGTAAAGCATGTTGTTTGTTTCTCTGTAAGAATGACAGTCTGATAGGGAACCTGATGGAAGTTTTGCATTTAAAATATTTCAATTATTTTCTTTTTTTTTTTTCTTTTTTTTTTTTTGGTAAAACAAGTAGATTTGTACTTGGAGCATGTTTCTGGAATAGAGCAACACCTGTTTGAGCTCCAGCAGTGATGTACTTTAAACCAGAGTATTATATTAAAAGAAAGTCAGAAAGTTAGATCTTCAGGATCAAAAGTATTTCTTCAACCATTTCTGCATACAATTAATCTAAAAGTTGTGTGGTCAGTTTGAATGAATGTCAACTGCAAAAAGACTTAAAAAATATAGCAAAGCGAAAGAATATAAAAAGTAATTTAAATTAAGAAAATATACTTAAAAAAACCAATAACAAACAAACAAAACAAACCAACCAAACAAAACCAAACAAATAAACAAAACCAACAACAAACAACAGCAACAAAAATTACAAAAATTAATGTCCACAAAGGAAAACACAAAGGATCATTAACTCGGGAAAATTCAACGTACAAAGATCAATAACGCAAGAACCTGTTCCCCCCCCCCAAAAAAAAACAAACCCAAAACAAACCAAAAAAACAAAAAAAAACAAACAAAACCAAACAAACAACTGAGGAACATCTTGTTAAGTGAAAAAATCCAACAAGAAAGTCTTTGATGCAAGATGCCTACCAGGGAGCCTGCAGGGTTAATAAACCATGAAATAGTGAAGGACATGCCTAAATATTTAGGAGTCAAAGGAAAAGCAGTTTATTCATTCATATTTGTGTCTACAGAGATCTTTCCCACATGAGAATCTTTCCTTGTCTTTCCTTATAGAAGGAAAATGTGTTTTCAATTAAAGTGTGAACAGAAGAGGTTTCAGCACAACTCAACAAAATGAACAGTAACAAATTTATACAAACAGTTGGTATTCCCTCAAGTGTTGTAAAGTAACTTGAGTATGTAATAGCTAACTGTCAAAACTGAATGTAGTAATAACTTCTCATTTATAACTGCCCTAGTGCCATAGAATGAAAAGTAACATATGTTGTTTCTTCTGGTTTCTTCGTAGGGGAGAAGAAGGGTAATATTTTATTTTCTTTTTCAAAACATTTTAAGGAAAACCTGTTGAAATGATAACCGTAAAGACAAACCAAAGTAATACAACATGAAAGAATGAGATTTGTGATCCTAAGAATTAAAAATAATATTATGGAAAAGTCAGCATGATTCCTACAAAAGACAGTCTAAACATTAAGCATTTTTAAAGGAGTCAAAAAGTTTGTGGACAAGAGACATGGAGTCAAAAAAGTCTAATTAGCTTTCTCAAGGATACTTGTGTCATGGATGGAGCAATACACTTCCCTCATGTTTATTTATATAAGACAGTAAGATCACAAATTCCACTGGTAAATGCAACAGTGATTTAAGAAGTTTTCCAGGCAAGGTACACAAGGTACCACATAGAGGATGGTGTCAGCCAAAACTGCCAGGGAGACCCTTCCATTAATTCATGAGGTTCAGAAAGGACCTCCTTCATTCTAAATTTCTCAGATAAGAGATTAGGTACAGCTGGATCCAGACTTAGTCCCAGAGTTGGTCAACATTTTATGTCTAAAGGACATAAAGGTCTAAAGAGCAATCTCTCAGCCTAAATGAGCAACCTTGAGAGGCATCCCTACTGCAGGGAAGATCCTGGCATGCAGCCCACTGCTGTTCAGGAAAGCTCAACAAACCCTGGGGCTGTCCACTATTTATGGAGTAAGATAATTTACTTATAGTCATATTTACATTCTAGATACACGCTAGTTTCTTCCAAATTTGGCTTGATTTGGACATTGACCAGCACTGTGGTTCGTTGCGTGCATTGTTCTAATTAACTCTTGGCTAATGTGTTGTTATCTGTCTTCTCTGTACCCACTTTGAGCTGGATGTAGCCATCATGATCAGACACACCCATTATGACTGCCACTGGTGGTCATCCCTTGAATGGGGTTATAGGAAACAAAGGTCAGGTTTGGGGGAAGGTACCACACATCCACAACTTGACAACATTCTTCAATGACGTGTTTTAGAGAAACAGAAATATAAACGGGGAAGACATTAAACTTTTAAGTTAATTACTAGTTAGAAGATAGAAAATTAAGGATAGGAATAGTTAGGCAGCTTTCACAGCATAAGGAAGTGGCCGGTAAAGATCTAGAAGGACCTGTTACAAGGCTTTTACTCTTGAAAATACTAAGTCATAGTAAGTGGAAAGTCATGACAAAATTTGCCAAAATAACTATCCAGTTCATGTCAAATTAAAGTCAGCTTCAAAACATTTCAATTATGTACATGGATAAAACCCCCTTTCTTAGAATATAAAGTCCCAAAATAGTTATAAAAAAAAATATCTCAGACATATACGCAGTTCCATCAAAACACTTGCAGTGCTTGAGTACTCAAAAAAAGCATAACTCTATATTAGCAATTAGTAGAAGCTACGTGGAGAACAAACATACACACAAAGCATTACCTATTGCAGAAGTCCATCATGGTCCTTCTAACACAAGTACTGCATGGAGGTGTCATCCCCTACTTCAGAAGATTTGCATTAGCAAATAGAAAAAGAAAGACATCAAGGTTCATCAGAAGTAGGGAGTGAAGACAAGAAAAGACAAATGATTCAGATTCTGAAGTGATAAAAGGGATGGAAACCTAAGGTTAAACCTAGGCCAGCTACTAAAGGGCAATTTGACTGGATTGCAGATTTACAGCTGGAATCTTTTAAATGTGAGATAAATTCCCAGAAAAAGACATTAGAAGATTAAGGTGGACATTATATTTAAACACTATTAAATCAAGAGTTGGTAGTGGGACTGGATATCTCAATGTCTGTCATTTTATACTTAAAACCAAATCCTCATTTTAAATCCATATAGAGATTGCACACCTATGAAATTTTCATGAGCTCATACTGTTTGTTAAGAGTTAGTAGTCCATTGTTGCTTATTTAAAACAAATTTTTTGAGTTTTTCAAAACAAAGCTTTGAAAAATCTCCATTATTCTTACCCTTATGTGATAAAATATGGGGGTTTTATATTGAAATAGTTTATTTTCTAGAGGTGAATGTAACTTATGTAATACTGATGCTTCCCAATAATATTATTTTAAACCTTTTTTTTTTTCTCAGATTGGTAACAAAATCAAAGATGATGAATATGTCATTGTTCATATATGTATATTTGCTCTTTAGAAGTTTTACTTTGTGATTCTTTTTAAAGAGTATTAAAAAAAAACCAGCAAAATTTCTGAAATCCTTTTGTAAGGGGACATACGTAGTGATGTGGACATTATTAAATTAAATATATGACACGTATCATCAGCTGCACTTTTGAGTATTAAATCTCCAAATTCATGAAACACCATTTTAGAATGAAGATGCATGTACCATTGCAGACTTTGACCTTTGAATTCTCAGCTGCTTGGGAAAAGTTCAGATATTTTTTCAGAATTTCCTGAATCATTCAGGAGACAAACAGATATAATTTAAAGACCCTGTACCTTTTTTTTCTGGTCTGTAACTGTAGATAAATTTTAGGGGTAGACAGTATCTTCCCTACTATGAAGATGACAGTATGCACCAAGACAATATGTATATTTACATATGTATAAGAAGGTGCATGGTCTTATCTAGAGCTTAATAGCTAAGTTAAAAAACCCCATCCAGTATGTCTGAAAGCATAAAGATCTCTTTAGAGTGTGACTAAAAACTTAAGATATTAAAATTAGCAGATTATTAAGTCATTAATGTTCCCCACCTGTTTGTCATATATATGTATAATGTTTTTCATTAAGTAGAGACATGACAATCGAACATGACATATAACTAGCTAGTAAGACACAAAGATATAGGCAAGTAAAAAGAAAAAACAGTCAAGATGATGAAAGGAAAGTTGCTGTTTGTACTTTAATAGCCAACTTTATACACAAATTTATACAGCCAACTTTTTTCTTAAAGCAAGATCTCATAAGTAGTGGGATTTTTTTTTTTTTAAATATTTGTATGTAAATAAAACCTATATTGTAGAACTGCAGTGTATACATATGAAAATACATTTTCAAAGGCCCTTAGTCTGTATTAATTTAAAGCGAATATTCTCCTGACTATTAACCGGTTTCCAAAGTGCTTTTACAATTTTAAAGGGAAAAAAAAAAGCTGTAAGACCTCAGTACATATGACAGCACTAAAAATAAGCATAAAAACCATATAGTTTTATATGTAAAACCTATTCATTTCAGAGTGACAATAAGATGCTTCAGGATTCTGAACTTGTGATTAATGCACTTCTTATTTGCTCCAGCTTCACTCCATGCCTCACTACACAACCGAGGAGTCCATTAATCAGCACTGCTGCATAGTCTGTCATATCATGTTCCTTAAGATACACAATCACTTATGGTGGGAGGTATCTAGAACTCCACCAGGTTTTTCCACTTTCAGCTTTAGAACTTCTTAAGTGGTTTTTGTAAGACATTTTATCATCATTCTAGCAGTTTCACAGACACATAAACATCTCCTGTAGAAGTAGAGCAAATTAAATCTTTTTAATGTGTAGATATCCTTGTTCCCCATTTGAGGAGCTTTACTCAGCATACTATGCAGTGAGTTATGGTAGCTTCATTTGCCACTTTCAGATGCAGTAGGAAGGTAATGGAATGATGTGGTTGTAATTTAAATCAAAGCATGATCTTTTTGTCATAATCAGTCTTCCAATGATGACAGTAACATCATTGTCAATTTAATGAAAAATGCAAGATACCTGTATTTTGAAGAAAATATAGAAACATCTGAAAAGAGAAAGTGAAATCTCAAATACATTCTGTCAAATACTATTTGAGGTAAAATAAATATTTAATTTTTAATGACAGCCACAATTATGTGCAAAAAATCATAGGAACCCAAAATTTCTTATTCCTTTGATTACTCCTCTATGGACCATGTCACATGTTGTAGTGTCAAAAGAACTGATGTTTCACCCAATAATGATTTAAAAAAAAAAAAAAAAATTCTTTTGACATGGGGAAAACAGTGCTTTTATCAAAACACAGAAATACATTGGTAAAAGCAAGGGAAATAATAGAATAGTTCCAGCTGGAATAGAATATTTCAGTTGAAAGGAACCTACAACAACCATCTAGTCCAACACTCCAGGGCTGACCAAAAGTTAAAGTTATCAAGGGCATTATCCAAATGCCTCTTAAATACTGACAAGCTTGGGGAATAGACCATCTCTCAGGAACCACCTGTTCCAGTGTTTGACCATCCTTTTGGTAAAGAAAGGCTTCCTAATAGTCATTCTAAAGCTCCCCTGACATGGTTTTGAATCATTCCCACACATCCTATCACAGGATACCAGGAAGAAGACAGAGATCATCACCTCTGTCTCCACATCCTGTCCTCAGGAAGCTGTTGAGAGCAATGAGGTCACTCCTCAGCCTTCTTTCCTCCAAACTAGAGAACCCCAAAGTCCTTAGCCACTCCTCGTAAGACATTTCTTCTAGTCTTTTCACCTGCTTTTGTTGTAGTTCTCTGGATGCATTTAAGGACCTTTGCATCCTTCTTAAATTGTGGGGCCAAGAACTTCAAGCAGTATGCAAGATGAGGCCACACCAATGCTGAATAGAGCAGGTTAGTTATCTCTTTTGATTGGCTAAATCTAGAATTGAATCCTTATTCTAAATTAAAAAATTGGAGATTGTTCTATCTATTTCAATGCCAGCAGGAACAAATACTAGTATCTAGATTTCTGCTTCTGGTTTAGGAAAATGTCTGTTTATCTTAAGCATATAAAAACTGAGGAAAAAAAAGTGAACAGCTTTAAAGAAGATAATTAATTTATGTAATGATTTCTGTTTCTAGACTCTTTAAAAATATTTAATCATGTTTCTGTGAAAATTGTAAACCTCAGCGTAAGGGGCAATATAAGATAGCAACTATTGTTGTAATGTGGGTTAAAACAGCCCACCAAACCCTACATGAGAACAAAACTCTATTTAAGACTAAACTTCACTTTTTCTTTTTTTTACCATCTCAAGAAGGTATTTGCTTATATAAAATGGGGAAGTAGGTGGAAGTCAGCATTTTTCAGAACCACCACTTCAAAAAAGATACAGAACAATTAAACAAAAGAAAAAGGATACAATTTCCCAACCATAAAGCAAAGCAGTGAAACAAGATTTTTAACCTCTAGATTGATTAACTGCAATTATGCTCTATTTAGATTCAGAAGCAGCACTCCACATTCATTATTTGTTTCCCAGCATTGGACTGAGATTAATAAATTGGACATACATTTCACACCAAGAAAATGTAATAATTTCCTAGACCTTGTGTACTTTGTCACAGGGAAGTAACTTAGAAAACAGAAATTTGCATATTAAAAGATGGTTTACTAAAATTTTAATACAAGACCAATGTCTGCTATTTTTTATGCAAAAACATGAAATCTCACACTCTCCAACTGCAGACAGACAAACTCCAGATGGGCTGTTACCTCCTTATACTCAAAAGTCCTTTCCATCAAGACAGTCTTATGGTAATGTGTTATGTTGTTTGGCTATGTAGATGAGAGGCTTTATAGATGATGAACTGAAGCAGGAAAAGCCTATATTATGATCCATACCACCAGTTTCTTCTGACCTCAGTAAAATAAGTAAATCAGACAACCATAATGCATGATTTACTCAAGAACCCTTGAAAATCTGGTGAGATGTGAAACAGACTTTAGTACTAATCTTCTAAATGAATTCTTAACCTGAAGATTGCCAAGCAGGATTTTAGTGTCTTGTCTTTCCCTAAGTTGTTATAAATGCCATCGTTTAACTGTTTTAATGAAATCAATCCTATAAAAAATGTTTCTTGAGATCAAGCTATTAATAATAATAAAAAAATTGTTTATGTATTAACAGATACATTAGCATGCCCAAGTTTTAGATGGATGCTTCTCCTGATTTTTTACAAAATTTATCCAAACATGAATAGTGGGGTGGGAAAACTACATAAAATAAAGAACCATAAAAATTTCTACTGCCAATTAAAGTTGATTTGTTTGGTATTCAGACTCCAGAAAACATTTGTATACTGTTGTGATAGGATGAGGTCTGTGTGCACTGCAGGCAAGTAATTTTCTTAACACATGGACCACAATAGATACGTAGCATGTAATTTCTATAAAGTTTCTCGATCAAAAAAAAAGAAAAAGAAAATACATGGGTAGGGTAAACATGATAATGCACACACATCAGAGTACATTTTGAGTAAGTAAACCCAACTATTTTGTGAATAATCAACATACTCAAAATAGCTTATTAAAAGCCATTTACTGAATATTTATGATTAAAAAATACAAAATTGTACGATGAACAATTTATGCACAAAATGTTCATAGATTATTCAACCTGTTTGAATATTAGGTATCCTCTTTAAGGAACCTTTTTATTCTTTAGGATGTTTTTTTCCTCAGTTAGTGGGAGCTGTGAGTCATGGGGTGGTTATAACACCTGTACTCCCATCAAATTCTTTAGTCATGTTGCTAAGGCAGAGAAAAAAAAAGGCATGACAGTTGAAACCTGTGCCTTTATTGTGGGCAGATATAAACACAGTAAAATGAGAAAAAAAAAAAGTAGGATATACAGAATAACATAGGTTCATGACTAACAGAATACATTTTTACAGAAGTGTTTAGCAAAAGGTTTATTCCATATTATTGGCTTGGGTTTTTTCAAAGTAAAAATAAAAATACATTATAAATAATTTTACAGAAACAGTTACAAATTTAACAGTCACCAGAGAGTGTATAAGAGAGATTTTCTGTGGTCCGTAGTTGAGGCCATCTACCTGAAATCCAAACTCACAAGATAAAAAAGGGAAGAAGTAATCATTTAAGAAAAAAACAAAACAAAACAAAACAAAACAACAAGCTAACAAAAAAGCCCAAACAAAACACAAAACAAACCAACCAACCAACCAAAAAATAAAATCCCAAAACAAAACAAAAAATGACCAGCAAATCTTAGTTAAGGTGTGCAGAATTATACCAAAGCTGCAGAAACTAGTTTGTGTCTACCTCTTTCCTCTCAGCTCACTATAAGAAGCAAAATTAATGTTTGATTTCTTTAATTACAAAAGCCTATATATGCTATAATGGATGAAAGTAGGAACATGACAGCATTTATACAGATCCTTTGCACATAAGCATTAGAATACATGATGTTTATGCTCTCTTTCAGCCAAAGCTCTCATGACTTATTTAGCATGCAGGAAGAATAAGCTCAGGATAGAGAAGTAAAGATGCATCATAAATGGTCTAAGTGGAAGAAAGAATACTTCATCTTCATAGAATCATAGATTCATAGAATGGTTTGGATTGGATGGGACCTTAAAGATCATCGAGTTCCAACCCCCCTGACATGGTCAGAGACACCTCCCACTAAATGAGGTTTCTCAAACTCTGTCCAACCTAGCCTTAGACACTTGCAGGGAGGGGGAATCCACAATTCTCAAGTCAACCTATTTCAGTGTCTCACCACCTTCACAGGAAGGAAGGAAGGAAGGAAGGAAGGAAGGAAGGAAGGAAGGAAGGAAGGAAGGAAGGAAGGAAGGAAGGAAGGAAGAACTTTGCAATATCTAATCTAAATCTACTCTCTTTCAGTTTAAAGCCATATCTAATCTAAATCTACCCTCTTTCAGTTTAATGCCATTATCCATTGTCCTATCACTACATGCTCTTGTAAAAATACCCTCGCCAGCTTCTTGTAGGACCCCTTTAAGAACTGGAAAGCTGTTATAAGGTGTCCCTGGAGCCTTTTTTCTCCAGGCTGAACAATTCCAACACTTTCAGTCCTTCCTCATAGGGTGGGTGCTCCAGCCCTCTGACTATCTTCATGGCCCTTCTCTGGACCCACTCCAACAGTCCATGTCTATCTTACTCTGGGGGCCCCATTGCTGAACACAGTACTCCAGGTGGAGTCTTGTGAGAGCAGAGTAGAGGTGGAGAATCACCTCCCTTGACTTTCTGTCCACACTTCTCGTAATGCAGGACAGGATGTGATTTGTTTTCTGGTCTGTGACTGAAATTTCTGGCTTATACTCAGTACTTAATTCACCAGCACCCTCAAGTCATTCTCTGCAGGGCTGCTCTCAGTCCTCTCATCACTCAGCCTATGTTTGTGCTCGGGGTTGCCCTGACCCATGTGCAGGACCTTGCACTTGGCCTTGTTGAACCTTCTTGAGGTTGGCATGGGCCAATCTCTCAAGCCTGTCTAGGTCCCTCCGCACGGCATCCTTTCTCTCCAGCATGTTGACTGCACCACACAGCTTGGTGTCACTATCAAACTCGCTGAGGGTACATTCAATCCCACTGTCCATGTTGCCAACAAAGATGTTAAATAGTGCCAGTTCCAATATTGACACCTGAGGAATGTTACTCATTACTGAATATCAAGTTGTTGACTTCAACTCTTTTAATGCGACTATCCAGCCAATTCCTTATCCACAAAGTGGTCCATCTGTCAAATTGACACCTCTTGAATTTAGAGACAAGGATGTCATGTGGGATAGTGTCAAATGTCCTCTCCCTTCCCTATTTTATTTTATTTTATTTTATTTTATTTTATTTTATTTTCCCTGATTGTTCTCTAACTTTCACTAAATATCATGATTTCATGTCATAAAACAACTCTCTCTAATGTATTATGAGTACTGACAGAATGAGAGTCAGTACATGCTGTACCAGTCTCCAAGCTATGTGAGTTGCTGCACAGCCAGGAAACCAAACAGAAAATAAAACTACCAAGTCCACTTTACAGCCTTCTTTCACTATGAAGAAATTCTTTCATTGTAAAGAATTTATTCACTAACTAGTGATTTTTATTAAATTGGAATATCAGACTTTTGAAATCTCTAGTCTTCAGATATACTTCTTGAAACCCAAGGCTTTTATACATTATTTGAGTCAACTGGCAAAGACCAGTCATTTCTAACTTCCCTTAGTTTTCTCTTTGCTTAGGAAGCCATGGTAAAGGCAGGCCTGAGGAGATTCCTTCTGTGTGAGAGTATGCTAATTTGTTAGCAACTTTTTTTCTCTGATAACTCTTCCCGTACCTATGGAACACCTCACCAATTCATTAAAAAAGTGTGAGATGGTATTTCTAGCAGCTCATTTCTTCATGCTGTAGTGGGATCCTATGGGTATACACCATTTATAAGCTTCTTCCAGTACCTCAGAAGTGGAAAATGTGCTTATATTTGAATGTCTCTTCTTTTTCCTGGACTTATTAACAGCTCACAAAGAATATGAAAATACATTCAACAAAAGATACTGATCTGTCTGCAATCCCTCAAAATGAAATCATATATAAAGTATTAAAATAGGGAATTTTTACCCTAGCAGACAATTTTCAGACATTAATTTCCTCATTACCTTCTATTTCTCTTAGATTTTTATACCTATACTTTCTGTCTATAAAGGAGAAGAATCTTAAAAAATAAAAAATAAGAAAAAAATAAAAAAATCTGTCATGCTCTTTTCCCTCATGCAAAGCTGTAAAACTTTCCACTTTCCTCTCTGCTTTGAAAAGTATTTCTTCTTCAGTGGTGTCCTCACTTCTAGTCACTCACCACTAGTCACTCAGCCTGGCCTATTCAAAGGAGATTGAAGGCCTATCACATCATACTTTCTGATTGCCTTCCATACATTTTGATTAACAGTGGTTAAGGTTTAAAAAAAAAGAAAAAGAAAAATCTTCACCAGGGAGGCATAAGCCCCCTTCAAAACAAAATAGTGCGCTAGGTTACTGTCTTATTTATGATCCTCTCACAAGCCTGAAAATTGATAGACATCAGAAGGCTTTGCTCTAATTCGCACTTATTCATTTACATAAAAGTCTAAGTGAGAATTAAGCTTTTTATGTCAGTAGTCATAGGTGATTTTGTTCTTTTAGTTTTTTGTAAGCATTCAAGACTGGAGAATTAAAAAATACCAAACAAAAAAATCCTATCAAACATATAAAGACAGTAAGTGCAAGAAAGAAAACAAGAGTAAAAACTGGATTACAGATGCTTAAAAATTTCTCTTTCTTTGTCTCTTCAGTATTCAGAAATAATCACCTTCTCTGAGAGAGATGCATGTTTTTACATAAGAAACATAGTTACAATAGGGATCTTGTCTCATCTCATGTACAAATGTAACAAGGTTATCATGTTTTATATATTTCACTTCTGAACTATGTTGTGTTTGCAGGGCTGTCATCTGCCTTTGTCATAAGCAATAAATACAATCATTCTCAAGTACAGGCAAAGTGTTATTTTGTTTATGAATACATAACTTTTAGGAATGCACATGAGAACAGACCTTTGCTGACACTTTGGTCTATAACATCTGTGCTCAAAATTTATCCTGTGCTTTACAGAACAGGCTGTGTAATTGTCCCTGAAGAAATGGGAGCGTGTTTATTGCATTCTACACATTTAATAAATTAGTGGTTTAAGTCTATATACAGGATAAAAACCTAAGAATGGCTTACTGTGTTCTGATATAATGCAAGAAAAATTATTAAAGATGAATAAGCAAAAGCATTTTGAAATTCCACTTAGTGTATTTCCAAACTTTCCACCTCAGCAGTTTTCATTTGCTTATATTAACTGTACAATGTATAATTTGATCTCTTTTATTCATTGTGTGACCTAGTGTAGGAGATCCTGCTCTGGCAGGGGGTTGGACTAGATCTTTCGAGGTCCCTTCCAGCCCTTGACATTCTATGATTCTATGATTAGGTATAAACTTTGTCCAGTAATATGAGAAAAAGCACTGAAACTTTTTAATATATGTTTGATTTTAAATCAGAAACATGAATTTATGTCATATCTGATTCTAGACTATAGGTCTGAGTGATCCATGGACTTCACATTCACATAACCCGGAAAATGGCTTTTATATTTTAGAGATATTAGATAACTTGTATGAACTATTCTGAGGGATCTCTAAGTTTTTTAATGAATTTAAAAATGTAATTTTAAAATAAATAAAAAAAAAAAATGCAGGTAGTCTTGACCGTTAAACTAAGGATGTACACTGTGCTGCTTTTCAGTCTTTCTGTCACTCAGGATGTGGCATTCTTTCCTGAAGATTATTTAGTTCATAATATTAAACATAATCCAGGTTTTGACTCCAGTTCTAATAATCTCTCATCTAAATTTTAGATGAGTTTACCAGATATATAAATAACTTCCCAAAGTTAAAGTTATTATTCTAACAGAGGATATAATTACTTATACATATATATATTTATGTAAAAAGTCAAGAAAAGATTAAGGGAAAGGGACATCACTTGTGAGTGGTAAAAAGAAAAAATATCCAGAATATAAAAAAATCTGAGAAGAGCTTTAGTTATTTTAAAGACAATGTAAACAAAATAGAGCAATAAATGTTGCTTAAATCCTAAATTTCATCCTTTTTTTTCTCTATGCAGTCTTTTATTACTGTTGATTACATACATTATAAAAGATGATAGGTTTGAAATCTTAGACTTGGAGGAAGGTGAAAGAATACAATTTTGTAGCTGCTTTAATACCCAGTCTAGGACAAGCAATTTAACAAATTCTTTTTTTCCTGTGGTTTGTCATTTAGTTTTGTTTTGTGGGGTTCTTTTTAAATACAGTGGTATGAATTTATATTTTAAACTTTGTACTGTTTGTATATCCTTTTAGGAATACTATAATTTTATATTCTTGTGGTATCACAGAGTCAAGCTTTAAATTTTGGTACTACTGGAATTCCTCATGTATTGATAGCTAACCTTGTTCGAACACAAATTTTAATGTCTGGTCATATGAGATACCAAAGAAATATCTTGTTTACAAAATCCATAGGTGACAACACTTTCTTCCCTATGTTCTATAGGATAAAGTGAAACTTTCTTACCATTGGTGCATTTGAGTCTTGACTTGTCTTACTTTCCTATTAAATAATATATTTTACAAAAGGGGACACGAACAGCTAACACAGGTATATCTGAAAGTGCACTTTAAAATTAATATAAAGTCTTATTATCCTGTTAAATAATTGCTATTAAATGATAATGTATGATTTCAGAGACTGCATTTTATTCCTGTGTCACTGAAACAATTCAAATGAAAAGCACATTGTGTGTCCACTGAGTGATCTGATTATGAACTTTGCACAGCTTGCAGGAATATTAAGGCCTGATATTCTGGAATAACACTAACTTTGGGTACTCTGTTATAGCTTTCAGTTTGCATGGATATGAAGAAAAGATTTACTAAGTAAAAAAAAAAAAAAAGAAAACCCAAAAAACAACACAACAAAACAGAAAATCAGAAATTTCACTTTTCTTGAAATGAGTATTGACACTGTTCCATAGCATAGAGCCATAGCTGATCTCTGTCAAGATGGCTTGATTTGTGTTTAAAAGATAAACTTTTCATGGGAAAGACTGTCTCCTTCCAAGTTTGTGTTTTGTCTTTCCAATAAGCCAGTCTCTCATATCCTGTATTAGACAAATTTTAAGGAAATAGAAGGGTACAGAGAGTATGAAAATAAACGATGGATCTGATATTGAAGGGATGCAGAAGATGGAGTGGTATGTGAAAAATGAGAAAATATATTGAATGTACAGAAAACTGGGGGGAAGCAGAGATTACATTTTTGAAACATCTACAAATATGAAAGGTGTAAAGGGTTGTAAAAAGTTAGGGATATGGAGAAAAAAGAGTGGTTGGGACAGTACTTGTCCTTTGTGAACAATTAGAAGCCCACTTTTCTATGCTTACAGAAACAGAGGCTTGGAGATGAACCTGAAATAATCAACAAAAGGTGATTGCTTCCTGAAGGCTCAGAAGTTAAAAGACTCATTTATTGGTTCCATGATTTAAACCAGTCTCATTTTTTTCAGGGAAGAAGGGAGGGAAAGTTGTCAGGTTTCCTGACTGCTTGACTTTGGCAATATAACCCTTTACACATGGATGAATTGCACCCTAAAGAATCTCAATATTATCTGCAATAAATTATGCTTACTTTTTATGATATATTCATTTACATGGTACAATGCAGTGAGTGAGATTCCATGCTACACCATGCCAGAACACACAGTTGCATGAAAGGGAGAAAAGAGCTGAAAAGGGGAAAGGTGAAAAATTAAAATGACACAAATTATTCTATGACTTTTAAAGTAAGGCAAAAACCAGGGAATTATAATCTGCTTTTAAAAGGAAATATCTCCACCTCACGAAAATCAATACGGACACCAGAATGCACACCACCAGAATTTACTCGTTGTTATTCTTGTGAGAGAGTGGATTTTCTACTTCATGGTAGACTTTTTTGATCCATAATATCTGGCAGTCTTAACTCTTGGATTTGATATGTTTGGGGTTTCTTGGTGACTATTGTCTGATGCTTAAAATAAAATAAACCAAAACAAAACCTAAATGACAAGTGATGCACATGAAAACAATTTCTCACCATCAAACAGCTGATGCCTGGCCAGTTCCTCATCAGGCTACCTTCCCCCCACCATCCTTCCTTTAAATTTTATTCTTGATGACAGTGTCATATGGTAGAAAATATTTCTTTGGGCAGTTGGGTAAGCTGTCCCAACACTGTCCCCTTCCAACTATTTGTGCACCTCCAACCTACTCACTGGCAGGCAGTGTGAGGAGCAGAAAAGGCCTTACTGTTGTCTAAGCACTAGCAGTAACTAAAACATCCATGTTTTATCAACACTTTTCAGCAGAAATCCAAATATGTGGTAGCCCCATACCAGCTATTATGAAAAAAATTAACTGTATCCCAATTAAAACCAGTACAAATGTCTTCTCAGTTACAGCTTGAATGTGGTTCATCATCTCATTATCATATTTTTGTGAGGAAAAACATCATCATATTGATGAGTTTAAATAGGAATGTCATTATTTGTAATAGGTGTTAGGTAAAGAAAAATGTAGTACAACAGAATCTATTTCAGAGCAAAAATTACCAGAATAGAAAACCTAACCCATGAGGAAAGGCTGAAATAAACAGGATTATTTAACCTAGGAAGAAAAGAGTTTTAAGGGACCCAGATCCTAGTTTTCAGCAAAGCTAGAGCAAGGTAGAAACTGTTACCTGTGTCCAGTGGGAAATTCCAGGGGAAATGGGATGAACTAGTGAGAAGAAGACCTAACCATAACTACATTGTAAATACCATAAAGGCAGTGGGGAGTTCTTCAGTATATCACCTGTGAATATTGTAGAAACTCTTTCTCTGGAAGCTTTCAAGATGTTGGATAAACAATACTCAGGAACTGATAATATACAACTGATTCTGGTTTTGAGAAAAAAAGTTTGATTTACTGTTTCATTTTTTTTGTTGTTGTCTGTTTATTTTTCATTAGTTTGTTTTTTTTCTGCTTAATTTTCTATTAATCTATTAAAAAAAAATGACACTTCTGATAACAGTTTTTTCAACAGTTCTATCTAGTCCAGTTTTTCCACAGTTAGACTGGGATATTCAGTTTGAAAATTTAACTTTATATCAAAACCATTTTGAATAAATATTCTATATTTATAACTTATATAACTTAGTAGTGAGTATCCTGGTGAACTTCAGGTTATGGCTTTACTTTCCAATACAGACTTAATAACTGTAAGAAAACATAGTAAGAAAATAATATCCTGCTTGGTATGATGAGCTCATAGGGTAGAGATTTAGATTCCTTTCTTAAACTACTGTTTTATGTAGAGGGTGAAACACAGGAAGTGAGATGACAGACTAATTAACTTCTGAAAGATTCTTTTTTTAACTTCATTATTAGATAAGATGCAAGAACATACACCTAATGCACTATTTATTTGTGTAACTGGCCTTGAAGTTTATGAACTGTATATTTAATTGGGTTTAGGATCTAAAATTTATAATTAGTTTGCATTCTGTGGTGAGCACAGAAGTATGCATTTCGCTCATCCTAATAGAAAGCATGACAATACATTCTTCTGCAGGAAGGGTGGAGTGGGTTTCCATTGCATTATAAGTTTTCCTACTGATTATCATAGGTTTATGGAATGGTTTGGGTTGGAAGGGACCTTAAACATCATCAGGTTCCAACCCCTCTGCCATGGACAGGGACACTTTCCACTAGGTCAGGTTTCTCAAAGACCCATTCAACTAGGCCTTGAAGGTTTCTAGAGAGGGAGCATCCAAAACTCTGCACAGCCTGTTTTAGTGTCTCACCACCCTCACAGTGAAGAACTTCGTCCTAATATACAATCCAAATCTACCTGCCTTCAGTTTAAAGCCATTATTCCTTCTCCTATAACTACTTGCTCTTGAAAAAATAACCTATCCAGCTTTCTTGTATGACACCTTTAAGTACTGTAAGACTACTATAAGGGCTCCCCAGAGCCTTCTCTGTTTCAGGCTGAAAAATTCCAACCCTCTCAGCCCGTTCTCATAGGGAAGGTGCTCCTGTCCTCTGATTATCTTCCTGTTCCTTCTCTGGACCTGCATGAACAGGTCCATGTCTTCCTTATGCTTGGACCCCATTGCTGAATGCAGTACTCCAGGTGAGGTCTCATGAGAGCATGGTAGAGGGGGAGAATCACCTCCCTCAAGCTCATGTCCATGCTACTCTTCATGCAGCCCATGATACAGTTGGCTTTCTGGGCTGCAAACATACCAAGATTTATGCTTAGCTTCTCATCCACCAAAACATCCAAGTCCTTCTCCATAGGGCTGCACTTCATTAATTCTCCACCTTTCCTGTATCTGTGCTTGGGATGGACCCAACCCCATGTGCAGGATCTTGCACTTGGCCTTGTTGAAATTCATGAGGTTGGCATGGGCCCACCTCTGACAGGGGACTACTGGAGAGAGTCAACCAGAAGGCTACAAAGATGATAACATCTGGAACATCTCTCCTATGAGGAAAAGCTGGGAGACCTGGGTCTGTTTCACCTGGAGAAGACTGAGAGGGGATCCTATCAATGCTTATTAATATCTAAAGGACAAGGGTAAAGAGGATGGGGCCAGTGGTGCCCAGTGACAGTACAATGGGCAATGGGCAAAAACTGGAAGACAGGAAGTTCCACCTGAAGAAAAAGAAAAACTTCCTTAATTTGAGGTTGATGGAACACTGTAACAGGCTGCCATCCTCTGGTGTCTCTGTTTAAGACAAGCACATGTGAAACACAGAGCAGATTAACTGCCTTCCCCCCTTCCTCCCAGGGGAGGATAAAAAGGGGAATGAGGAAAAGGAAAAATGCCTCTCCCAAGACTGGAAATTAAGACCATAACAAATTTAATGAATAACAGGAGCAAAACAGAGTAAGGAATATTAAGGGCAGAAGGATACAGAACTATGCACAGAACCCACTCTGGGATGGTGATGGATTGCACAGCTCACGTGGAGTCAGGGCCAGCTGTGCTGAGATGCTGTCCCAGCTCTCAGAGCCTGGGAAGGAAGAGAGACGCTGGACTCCCTGTCTCCTTGTTATATGGAGTGTGGCAGGGAAAAGGAGGGAATAACAGCTGCTCTCTGACTCCTCAATGTCCTTGGGTTACCACCTGTCCCCCCACTCAGTCTGTTTACCCTTAAACCACAACATTCCACCCCTTATTCCACACCATTTCCTGCTGCACTCATTCATCAAGTTAGGAACTGTCTCTATACAACAACCTGTGGAAGTCCAGGTTGCAGGTCATCAATCATACTGGCAGTCTCTCAGGGCAGGATCCCCAGAGGTCCCTTCCAGTCCCTACCATCTGTGATTCTGTGTGTGTGATTCATAAAGTGTCTAGTAATAGGTAGTTTAAAACTAGGACCAGCCAACCATAAAGTTAAATAAGCTAGAAAAAGTTCAGCAAAGAACAAAACAATGAAATTAGAGTATGTTTTCCATTAAAACACATAAATATGGACTTGAGTAAATTGTAAATATAGGCTTGGGAACAGTAAGAGTTTTACAGCATTTGAAAGGGTTATAACCAGTGAGGAAGAGGAATTATTAAGCCTAAAGATCATATAAGCAAGAAAAAGGACATTTAATGTTCAGATTTAATACAAAAAAAAAACCCCAGGGAGTTCCTTGTGTGAGATAAGTTGTAAAATGTTTCTCCAGGTAAGTAATAAAACAGTTATAGATTTTTTATTTTTTTTTTCTTTTTTTTTTTGTGGTGGGAGGTATAAGATGCAGAACACAAAAAGACAAGACTCTGAAAAACTTAGAGAATGACGAGGTTAATGTCTGGTCTTTATTTTCTCTTCAGAAGGTCCGTAACTGTAATTTTCTTTCCTTTCATTTTTCTGTTAATTTTTTGGCATTATTAATGAAATTGTCATCTTTTACTAACAGAACCTGTATATTTGGGAAAACTACAAAATGGTTACTAGAGAATCTTTTCTTTAATCTCAGACAAGGTGTAAATTGTACCGTAATATTTTCTCCAACCAAAGAATTTAACACATATAATTTTAGCCATAGGATTATTTACTGTATGTATATTTGAGAAGTTCTGCTGAACCTTATTATAAGAACACTATCTATGTATTTCTTCCAGCTTCCACATTCAATGTCAATCTAGTTTGTAGGACTATATTTCAGGAATAAGAATTTACCATGACACATATTACAGTGATGAGTTAAAAGAAAGAGTCCCTTCTTAACCACCCAAATTTTCTTATGATACTTTTCGTTGAAAGAACCGTATTACTTTTTTTATCTTTGTATGTATGTTTCTTCTCCCCACATGTGCAGTTATTATAAATCAGAGGTTTTGATTTGGTTTAATTTAAGTAAGATGCACTGATTTTCAAGAAATAGTGCAAATATCACAAAGGCTGTTTTGTATGCTTCAAGTTATTATGTTCATGTAATATCAAACCTTGTATTTAATTAGATCTTGATGTATGAGCTTCATTTCTTATTGCAATCCATCAGATATTTTACAGGGTAAACAACAGAACTGCTGAATATGATAAACATGTCAAAGTCGGTGAAGTATTATGATCTGGTATGATTATTATACCTGTTTCACATAACAATACAGTTAGAACTGTTAACACTTTGTTATAAATTACATTTTTTTGGTGATTAGAGTATATGTATGTATGTTGTCCTTTAGGCCAAAAATTGCAATTCAAAAGGTTTCTAGAGTTATCTTTCTTCTCTAGACTTGCCCATTTCTTCCCCAGACTTGTCTATTTCTTCTCCACATTGTCCTCTCTCAAATTTTTAGATGTAGGGATGTTCTGAGAACTGCCAAATATATGTGAAAAGTTTCTCTTTAACAGTATGTTTTTGTCAGCATGTTTCTCTTTATTGGTATGATTCTCTTTAACAGTGTTTTTATGCTTTCTGCTAACACTGTTATTGCCAAAATATGAATGTGTGACTTGTAAAATGGTGATCACTCCTGATTATCACTGTTGCAACAGTGTCATTATTTATTCAAGCACCAGTAAGGATATCAAGCTTCATGGTACGTGGTTTGTTAGGCATATGGTATATCCAGGTAACTTCCTAGTCCCAGCATTATACAACTACTTCTAGAGACAGATTTAACCAATTGCTTAGTAACAGATCTTCTTATAAAAGTAGGAAAGAAGAAGATCACAAAGCTGGGAAGCCAACTGTCTCTGCCTTCTTCCACAGCTTCCCAATAGCTAACTTCTAACTCTTCAAAGCAATTACTGATCTTACTCTGCACTCAAAAACCTTAGGGAAGACCTCAGATCTCTTCTAACCTGCTTTGCCCTTGGAAGTCTATTTATCTAATAACTGCCTATCAGTCAGAGATATGAGTAGGCCTGATCCACAAAAATATTTGAGAGCCATAGGGAAAAAGAAAACACCACAGAGAAGTGGGTTTTTTTACAAAATTTTAACCTGGGGTATATGATATGGTAACTTTCTAGTATCTTAAATGCCATTGCAGGAAGTATTGATAAGTAAAGCTAATAAAACAACTTTTTTTTTTTTTTTTTTTTTTTCCCCTGCATAAAGGAGGCAGATATCCATAGGCTTACTAATCTTTGCAGTAACTCTGGAATATTGATGCAAGTATAGGAGGAAGAAACAAACTCAGGGGGCAGAATATCCTAAAAGTGATGAGAACTAACATGAGAACTTTGCTGGTTTGATTTCAGACATTGTGATGACATGCTGCTCATGGCACCAGCTGCAGCCAGGCTGCAAAAATATATGGGACAGAGATGAAAAAATAATCAGTCTTCCAGTCAAACAGACAATCCTCCTACTGCCTTGGGCAGTCGGTGTGACTGCAGTGCACGCACATCAGCCTGGGCTTACAGGGGACTGCAGACTTGAGCTTTTACTATTTATCTTCAAGAATCAGATTTTGTAATAGTTATTTTAAAACTTGATGAGTACAGAAAATCTCTCTCTGCAAGTAGAACAAGAACATTTAAAAAGGATGAGGAAAAACAATGTCAGTTTAAATTAAAAATTATTGCAATCACTTAAAGATATCACCCAGCAAAGTGAAGAATATCCTTTGAGCACCTGGGCATTTACAGTGTTATATCCCACAAGGAAGTGTGCACACGTACTTCATATGAAGAAGATTCAAACGCTCAGCATCAGAGCTATTACTAGTAATTACATATTGAATGTATTAGTGGAAAATGCCCAGTACTGATCCTTTCAGCGTGATTTTATCTGTTGCATTCCTACAAAGGTTTATTCACTGAAGTAATGAAGCAATGCCATAAATGTGGTTATTTTAAGCTGTGAGTGCGAATGTTGTCCTGTTCAAAAGGGGAAGCATACTTTCTTATCCTTTGTCCATCCTTTGTGAGATATCACTATCTGCTTTGCATCAGCTGAAATTAGCTGCCACTTGGGAATCATAAAGAGCTATCAATTACTTTTTCTCTCTTGTATTAAATGAGCTGTGGTTCTTCACATTAGCTGAGGTGTAAGTTTATATCAACGCATCTGTTTCAAGATGGTTCATATTTATATGTTATGAACAAACAACCTGGCCACAATGGTTTGGATACAGAAGTCTTGCTAATGTCAAACAAGTTGACACCATAGTGCATCAACACTTTTGATTTCTACTCATAATTTATAAGTTTTGTCAGAAATCTGAAGTTAAACATGGCTTCACACTGATCTAGATCAGTTAATTGGAGATGAAGGCTCTTCACACTCAGTATGAATTTATCTGTACTCCAGGCGTACTGCTTACACTATGTCCCAAAACAGCCTGAAATACGTCATCCAGTTTGCCACAGGGATTCAAAGCAGAGGCCCAAGTTGCCCAGGGTTGCCCAGGGAAGTGGTTGAGGCCCCATCCCTGGAGACATTCAAGGTGAGGCTTGATGAGGCTCTGAGCAACCTGCTCTAGCTGAGGCTGTCCCTGCTCTCAGCAGGGGGGTTGGACTGGATGACCTCTGGAGGTGCCTTCCAACCCAGGCATTTCTATGTTTCTATGTAAGTCCCAAAATCCATCTGGGGAGCATTTGCACTAGAAGAACCATCACAGGTGTCATGCTCTGCGAAGTTAACTTTTTACAAGCAATACAAAATGACACAGTGATAATACCAAAAATATATTTCAAACTTTCTCCTTGGTTTAAAACACTCCAGACTTGGTAGCATGGCAAAAATAGAGCAAATATATTGATTCTACTGCCTAATCCCCTCTGGTGCTAAACTTCTGATTCCTGTACAAAGAAGAGCCAGGCAAGTTCTGGGCACCTTCTGCAGACCGAACAATTTCTTATCAAGGTCTATGGAGCAGAAAATGCAAATGCATTCTACTGGCTGGGATATTTTAAGCAGTGGATGAGGAGAGGGAACAGAATAAAAAATAATTGTATTATCATAGCCCTTGAAAGGCTAAAATGACCTCCAGCAGGCTTAAAATTTTTCTGTAGTATCTACAGAATTAAGAAAAAGAAAAAAAAAAATAAGAAAAAGAAATCTTTTATTTTTCTACATCTATTTTTAAGTGGGTTTTTGTTTGTTTGTTTTCACTTCATATTTCAAGGTTAGTCTGACAAGCAACGCATTTCACATGAAAGCTAATTCTTTTACACTGGCAAGAATCCGAATTCACGTCAGTCCAGGGGCTTTTCTGGGAATCCATGGAAAAGGCAGACTTTTGCATGTGTCACATGGACAACATGTCTACAGTAGACTCCATGTTGTTCCTTCCCTCCCCCTCCTTTCTCCCATCCTCCTCTCCCCTCCGTCAAGTTTAAAGGTGGTGATGATTGCCTTTAGTCACAGACTGACTAATAACCTTTCAGATCTTCTCTTTCCCCATATTAATGCAGATTGTACATACAGTTCTGATCTGACCTGAATGATTGAAAGCTATACTTCACAAATACTTTGTCAGCTCTAGTACAGGATTTTATCATTGAGAGAATCATCCTTCCAAAGTATAAACTTAGATATTAAACCTAGGCATAGATGCTCCTTACTAACGCAAATAAATGACTTTTATGTGACAATACCAGCATCTATTGAGAGTGCAAAATTAAGGTTTAGTTTCGAACTGATCAAGACAAAATAAATCTTTACAGCTGAAGGGTAATATGGCAGCAGAGGTAAATCTAAGCATTAGGAACCAAGTAGTCCTTTTTCTGGAAATTACAGAATTTTAGATTTCATACAGGTTCTTATTTGTCTGGACTTCTCAATACAATATCTACATTTAGAACTAAGCATTGGGGGGGGAGAGGGAATAGATAATCTTTGGGATAAGTTGTTCAAAAAGGGAAGGTCATTACATAATCTAAAAGATGAAATTAAAAGAAATTATTGACAAAAAAATGGCAGAACTATAGAACAATATTTGAAATTTGCACTTTATTTTACTAGTTTATCTTTGGTTATGTACAAATTTTCAGAGGTCAGTGAATCATTACAGAGTGTTTGAATTAAAAACCTCTCAACTGGCTGAATGCCCAAAGCTCTATGTAACACTATATACTGGTAGAGGAAATACAGCTTGACCTACCATCTCTGTATAGGGTAGATGGAATGCAACCAAAAAGCACATCAGAACAACACAGCTCAATATGTATTGGATTTCAAGTCCAATCCAGTTCTAACAAAACTGAGATTTAACTGCCTTAAAAACAAATAAAATGATGCATTCCAAAGGAGAAAATTTTACAGATACAAATCCACTCCACTGAGGACTGAGCTACTATCTTCATGACTATTTGGATGATATTTTTCCTCTAATCACACTGGGGTTTAATTCCTGCAGGCAGGATTGTAATAACAAAGAGATGATCAATGTAATGCATTTATTCAGATCTGCTGGTCATTAAGGAATAAGAGCGTTTTGGACCTCAGAATAATTTAGATTATTCACATTATGTGGTCATAAAAGCATGTCTCCTTATGATGCCTATGAAGTCAGCGGTTCAGTTTCAAGACATTCTTAACACGCAGAAGGGAACAGCAGGCATGTGTTTATTGAAATTACTGGTAAAGCAGTAGGAATACACCTTTCACAGTTCATGCTTCTGTTACATTGGTAGATTGACAAGACAAAAGAAGCAAACCTATACTCTGTACTTTTCATCCGAAAGTTTGAAAATAAACATGCTGGTATATTTTTAACAGAGCACTTTGCACATTTCTGGTTGCTGTGTAAATAAATATGTGGTTTTATTAACATCTCCAGGAAAGGGTAACACTGATGGACAACCTGATTTAAACTAAGCCCATGGGTGGTCACTTACAGACTGTGTTAAGGACAGAAACAGAAAACCTCCTCTGCCTAAGAGTTAGCCAAGAGCTATGCCGCTGACAGAGGAGAACTGGGTTTTCTTGCCATTTGCCACACCTACAAGAGAGTCAAGGTAAAATATCTCGTGAATGCATCAAAAGTAATTTTTTTGACAGTTATTTTTGAACAAGCCCCATTTAGTTCATACTTTCTGGAAATACCTAACAAGAGAACAACGCGATTGGATAGCATGCAAACTAATACCATCCAAATGAAGAGAAGTGACCTACTTTTATTTCAGGCCCCGAGCAAGGATTACAATGTTCTAGCACCAATATGCTATGAGCATCTATCTTTTCCCCTTGTTAATACAGTCCTGCGTTTTTTATTTTAATTGAATGCTTTCAAAGGTCATGGCTTAGAACCAAGAAACAAACTACATTGCCTCTTACCTTTTAAATCCTGAGGAAATCTACTACTCTCTGAATCATCTCTCTTCTCTTTCACCAGTATACTTAACTATTTGTCCTAACTGCATGTTAGAGGACTGACTGGTCACTATTGTACTGCTAAAACTCAGACTCCCTGTTCGGTTCAGAACAGAGCAATGCCTAATCATCAGTTCCTTGTACATAAATAAATAACGTTACTTCTTTTATTGCCCGTGCTGTCTCCTCCTATCTAATTGTGGCTACCATAGATCATGTCAGTTAAAGTATGTTCATAAAGACTCAGCCGTTAACTGCTTAAGATTCCTTCAAGACTTTTCACCTTAACAGATCCAGTCACATTGTTCTTTGAGGGCTTCTTAAGTGAAGCCAGATTCATCCTTGACACAGTTCCACTGGCTTTGCTAGAGCCACAATATGGGTTACAGTTCAGCTGGACTGAAAAGTGTATCACTAACAAGTGTTGAAGAACTGTCTGGAATTAACACTGGCTCACACACATGTGGTATGAAGGTTTGCATTATGAGGAAATTCTGTACCTCTTGTTTGTTTTAGTAAAAACAGACACAAGCATCATAGTATCCTCTTCATCAAATAAACATGGAAATTATCTCTCTTGTCACTCACTGCTGCTTGACTCTTACAGAAATGCTGCTGTGAAAACAGAGCAGTAAAGTTAGCCAGTGTTAACTAAAAAATTGAACTCCGGAGTACTTGTGCTTAGTAACAATTCTTCAGGAGGATTTAAATACCATCTAGTCTAGTTACTCCAGCTGCATATCTGCTCAAGAATAATTTGCTTTTGTGGAATTTTTGAACAGAATTAATTGAGATAACATGGCATTAAACATCTTATTACCATCCTTTGGTGTAGACATGTCCAGAGAAATGCTAAGTTCTTTGAAGACTCAGAGCAGAAATAACATCCAGATGCTATGAAATGTAGGATATTTTTCTAGTCAAGACTCTCCTGATCATAATTTCATACTTCTGTAAGTTTCTGCCTTTCTGATGATGGTGTACACGTTACAAAGCAGCTGCTTTTCCTAGAGAAAATAATCTCCACCTGAAGACTTTCTTTTTTTGTTTGTTTCTTTTTTTTTTTTTTAATAACTTTTGCTGTCATTTTAATACAGGCAGAAAAATTCTTCACTATAAAAAGTCTACATGGGGGAATGAAAAAAGTATGTAAGCATTTTTGAAGGATACATTAAACAAAAGGAGCAGTTTTGTGGAAAGAAAAATTGTTTATTTGCTTTACTATATTAATTTTTCATTCTCTTTTATACCACAGAGTTTTAATCATGACAGACTGAATCCAGTTGGCTCAGCAAAAATAAGTAAGGCATTAACGAATCCAGACAAAATTTCTCTGGCTTTAAAGAGAATAATATAGTTGGTTGTTTGCAGTGAATGGTTTTCTATTGGTCATTCTTGCTTTTTTGTTAAACTAATCTGGATACATGAAAATCAGATCACTGGCTATTATTCATCAGAAAATTATCAAGGCACTCCCACCCCTGTGGTAGACTGAATGGCACTAGTCACTGAGAAGAAAGGTACATAAAGCAAAACAAAATGCTGGTAAACAAGTTTTCCTCCATACTCCCTATACACCACTACTACTGCTTGGACATGCAAGCCTGGATGCTGCCTTTATTTCCTTCAGCAAGCACCGTTACAGCCCTGGAGGAAACTGCAGCATATTTTACGTGTATCAATAAAAGAATGATACTGATTAATGAGGTCTAGAGAAATGTGTAGATTTTTCCCTCTAACAAATCACCTTTCTCTGGTCTGACGTGCACATTGATTTTTTTTCTGTGTGATCAATTTCATTTTAAATTGCTTCTAGAAGTTATTTTGTTGCTAGAGGAGCTTCCACAGTTTCTCTGAGCTATACTGCAATATGCAGTTCATTTATTCACCTACTCCTGTTACACTCATAACATTGAAATCTTCTCAGACCAAATGTTTCCATTTCTCCTACTTTCTTTGCCTGGCCCCTTGCATGCAAGCACTCTAAAAACCTTCCACGCCCAGTGGTCTTATTATCTTCTGGACTTTAGCTGGTTTATTTACTGAAGGTTTTCCTTAATTCTGTTTTTCTCTTTAATACATTACAGATATAATTAAAACTGCTGCTTCAGCCCCTTCATAATACTGCTTTCCTTCAACACCATTTTTTACTCTTGTAGATTTTTATCTGTTCAGTGAAAAGCTGCTTCAATGATCCTTTTCTGGTTCTCCTACCTGCATTGGATCTATGTTTTCCAAAACCTTTCCTAATCTACCCCCACTTTATTTTCAAATCATATCCTCAGATGATATGCACCTACCTCTGATCTGCTGATTGTTCATGTTTAGTTGTTCAGCAAGCTTTGCTGTTCACCTCTACAGCCTCATGTTCTCCTTTCTTTTGTCCATTATGAACAGGAAGGATTCATACAAAATTCTGCACTGGAATACCATCAAACATGAACTTAAAAGTCTATGGTGTGTCTTTAAAAACCGATCCATCTGTACAGTTGCTGCTGTTGCATTCAGATCTCTGCTTATTATCTTGATTGCAGGGGCACAATGGACTTCAGCAACTCCACAGAAGTTATAAAGCAAAGACCTTTATTACCGGTACATCCCTTGGTTATATAGAGCAAGCTTCACTGATCACGCGTATCTACAGTGCTGATGGGATACATGCGATAGCCCACACACTGCTCACGCCCCTAAATCTACTACATGACTGGCT
>JAAGNO010027403.1:67518-94034 GCA_033439905.1 Ceryle rudis
AAAAAAAAGCAAAAACTTGTCTTTTTGTTTGGCTACAGGGCCAAATACATAGTACTGGAAGGAAAAAAAAAGAAAACAAAAAAAAATAAATACTGGGTTTATGGGATTATTAGTTTTAAAACAAAGAAGAAACTACCTGATAAACAATATGAATAGCACTCCTGCCATCCTGAAACACTCCTGTGTCATTCAAATGTTACTCCTGTCTTACACAATGACAGTATTAGTCATCATCATCCTAGAGTCATCTTGCTTTCTTCATCTTGTGTTTGGACAAATCCTGAAGTATAAATCATTGTTTCTAGTTGACTCCTACTTCTGTATGTCTCTTTCTATCTCTTCTTTTTTGTCTGATAAGTTTGAGTGAGCTAATCAAGAAAGTCTCTCAGTAGTGAAAACTAGTAAGTGACAGAACATTTACAGAAGCATCTGATACACCTCACTGTCACAAGATTACCACATTTTTTTATCTGATTAAAAGACCAGATGCTGATCTATGCTTCTCCAGCAATGAGATTGTCCAACAGCAAAAATAGAAAGCTTGCAAATCTTTGTTATTCTTCCTATAGATTGCACAGATTTGCTGTTGACTCTTCTGTGCTGTTTAAAAAAGAATCTTTCTCCCTGCATGAGAAGTAGGCAACAGCTCTTATCATCAGGAGGAATATGATTTTGTAAGACATTATATAGCTGAAGAAAATTATAAGAACTGTGACTCTTGGAATGTGCAGTATTAGCAATTTTGGTTTCCTAAGTGTTTTAACTACCTCATTATTTATTGTATTTCCACAATCAAATTAAATGGGATTGTCACAATAACAACACGAGCAGTAATAGGATATGAAATCCCAAACCACATCAGTTGTTCAATGTTATAACAATTAACAAGCACTTAATTTTTCCTAGCTTTTGTTGAACTCAGAAGACTCCTCAGAACATGGCCTTTCTGAGCAAAGCAAATCAACATTGTTTATTAATTGTGTAGGCTCTAGGCCAAATTATCAAGGAACTTTCAGAAGTACTTATGTTTTTGTTTGCAGAAATCAGTTGAATATTTACACTTTGGGAATACCTGTTAGCACGCTCAAATGGTGCTATGTACAGGCAGATATACATAACAACAATATGGCACAGATCCCACAGGTGACAATTTTTGAGGTGGAAATGTGCTAAGATTGCTGTTTTTATAAGCAAAACAAGAGCAAAATGTCCTACATATCACTTAAAAACTCACCCTGTAAAATGAATTATTTTCTACTTTCATTTATTTAATAGGCCTACAAATAACATGGTGTATGAAGATAGGTAGGAATTCAATGACATTAATGTGTCACTGCACATTTCAACTTCCAGGAGTTCAGCTGGCAAAATCCAAGATCAATCTAGGTGAGCTCCTTCACTATTAGGAGCTGATATGAACAAATAGAAATGAAGGTTGCTCCTCCTTTTCTTGAGAGCTACTTCTAATTAAAGTGATTGTGACAACATGTCAGGTATGAGCAATGCCCTCACTAGCAAGGAGCCATGGTGTTGTCTTAGAAAGTTAGAGACAGGATCCACCATGCAGGAAGTGATCAGGATCAGCTCTAGTGTCATGCTGGCTGGTCACGATGACACATGTCCAAGACCAAGCTAACCAGTGGAAAAAACATAAAAATTGAGGAGATAAAACCAGGTGCAGACATAAGTGCAGCATAGGGGGTCAGTAGGAGAGCCTTACTGTTATCTTCCGAGAATGGGAGGGGAATTCCATGTGTCTTCACAACAGCTTTTGCAAGTGAGGAAGTTGACCTTTGACTCAATAAGTTGAATTTCTTAACGTAGGCAAAAATCATAGAATCATAGAGTCATAGAATGGTAGGTGTTGGAAGGCACCTCTGGAGATTATCAAGTCCAAGTCCCCTGCCAGAGCAGGATCACCTAGGCCTGGAAGTGGAATTAGGAACCTGATGCTGGGCAGCAATTTGGAGATAGAAACAAAGATGAGGTGGTGAAAGAGGAGGGTAAGTAGAAACTTCTGTGTAACATAAAAGAGGAAAGTTGGAAGTTGTCAGTGTACTCTACATTAGGGTTTCTTTTTAGTTGCTGTGGTCAATCAAGACTGCCCTCTAATATTTAGCTGTTCTGATTATCTACTGCTGCATCAGTAATGTGTCACTGGGCAAATGCCTGCTAGTATCAGTGGCAACATCAACATTAATATGAATAAAATAACTAGTCCCATGAATTCAGAAAAAATATATAACTTACCTCATCAGCTACTAATTCATAGGTAGAGGTGAGGTTGGTGAGATCAGGCAGAAGCAAACTTGATATAATTAGCTCCAGTCAGTAACCTGGTTTTTTTTTTTTTGAGTAGTTTTGGCAAGGTTAATGAGATTACAGAAATAGAAAAATTAGTCTGGACTGTGAAAACACATTATCTTTTAGTACATAAACCAGCCTTGCACATAAACAGCTGCTGGGGATTGTCCCGACCCATGTGCAGAGCCTTGCACTTGGCCTTGTTGAACTTCATGAGGCCCTCTCAAGCCTGCCAAGTTCCTTCTGGGTAGCATCCCTTCCCTCCAGTACACTGACTGAACAACACAGCTTGATTTCATCAGCAGACTTGCTGAGGGTGCACTTGATCCCACTGTCCATGTTGTTGACAAATATGTTAAACAATACTGATCCCAACACTGACCTCTCAGTATCTCCACTCATCATTGGCCTCCACTTAGACATTGATTGGAACTCTTTGAGTGTTACCATCCAGCCAAATGCTGAAGAAGTTTTGGTAACAGTATGCCTATATCCCTCCCAGGTGCCTATAATAAATAAAATGAACAGTTAGGATCACTAGACTTAATGAAGGACTATCCAACAACCTATGATATACAACACCTTAAATTTCACTCAGCATTTATTTTATTGTTCTATCTGGGCTTGTGAAAAACATAAATTTCAACTGTAGTACATTAATCCCATACTTTAACAAAAAGAAACTCTTAAAATAGCATTTTCCTTTTCAATGTGTTCAAAGCCATGCTCACAGTCACATTTATCCATTCTTTAAGTAAACATTGATTTTTACTGTCCTATGTACTGCAGAGACCATAAAGCACTTTACAGACTGTGTCTTCTCTGTTTTGATAGTCAACCAAAGAAACCAGAATCAAATTACGGACTAAATAACTATCTAAAGGACAGAAAAATATTCTTTTTTCAGGATTGCCTTGAAGTTTACACAGCTACCACAAGAGAAATATCACTTTTTATTTCAAATTAAGAGAACCTGACATATTTGTTGTTAGAAATAAATTGCTACTTAATTCCATAACACTATTATTAATTTCACTCTTTTTTATGACATTTTGGCTATATTTGTTCTGTCTTGCAGAATGAAACCTATTTTGTGCAATGAGCAAGTATATTTTTCTCTCTATTTTCTGTTGATTGCAGAGAAACACAACTACAAACGGAAGGAAACATGGTTTCTTTAATTTTTCTAACTAAGGAAAAGAAAGTATTTAATAGGCTTATTACTGTTCTCACATCTATCACCTTTTCATATCAAGATACACTTTTTTCGCAATCAAGAACAGAAATTCCTCAAATGTATCATTTTGGTTATTTATTTACCAGCCTAATGTAACCAGACAGATCAATTTCACACCTAAATCTGTTATCCAATATCATGTATAGCCTACACTTTACAAGTGTGATAAGTAAAAACCAGTTTCCCAAACTTCACATGTTTGGGCTTTCAAGGTTTTATTAAAATAATTCCTGCTATAATGAATTATATTTTTTTGAGAGCTAAGTGGAAATGCTGAAGCATGATTCTAGTCGTATAGCAGAAGTAGTCTTTCCAGTTTCAAGTATATTTTTATAGTCCATATATGAACTAAGACTTGAAAATCACCAAAGCATCCAAGAAGTTGTTTAACTTGTATACATTGGCTACAAGCTTTCCTGACAGACTCCCTGGATATTCTGCTTAGTCTCAAATACCTTACATCTCTATACTTTACAATTTAATGTGTATCCATAGTTTTTCCACACAGACCTTTGAAAATAAAGTAATAAAATTCTCCAGAAGACAAACAGCTATAGGCAATGTTAACAATGAACATGGAATCATAGAATAGATACAACTGGAAAAGACCTTCAAGATCATCAAGTCTAACCTTATTCCTAGCCCTATCAAAACCACTAAACCATGTCCCTAAGCACAACATCTACCTGGCTTTTAAACACCTCCAAAGATGGTGACTCCAGCACCTCCCTGCGCAGGCTATTCCAGTGCCTGACAGCCCTTTCAGTAAAGAAATTCTTCCTAATATTCATCCTGAACCTTCCCTGGTTCAGCTTCAGGCCACTTCCTCTTGTTCTATCTCTTGTCACTATGGAGAACAGAACAACTCCTGCCTCGCTACAACTTTCCTTCAGGTAGTTGTACAGCACAATAAGGTCTCCCCTCAGCCTTCTTTACTCGAGGCTAAACAGCCCCAGACCTTTCAGTCTTTCCTTATAAAAGACATGCTCTAAACCCTTTACTAGCTTCCTGTGGAGAGGGGACCAAAACTGGACACAATATTTGAGGTGCCATCTCACCAAAGCTGAGGACAGAGGAATGATCACCTCCCTGCTCCTGCTGACTACGCTATTCTTGATAGTGTCCGAGATGCTGTTGGCCTTCTTGGCCACCTGGGCACACTGCTGCCTCGTGTTCAGACTGCTGTCAATCAATACCCCCAGGTCCTTCTCTGCCTGGCAGCTCTCCAGACACTCTTCCCCAAGCTTGTAGCGCTGCTGGGGGTTGTTGTGGCCAAAGTGCAGGACCCAGAATTTGGCTTTATTGAAACTCATGGAATTGGCCTTGGCCCAGTGATCCAGCCTATCTACATCCCTCTGTAGAACTTCCCTACCCTCAAGCAGATCGACACTTCCACCCAGCTTGGTGTCATGTGCAAACTTACTAAGGGTGCACTCTATCCCCTTATCCAAATCCAATTGATGAAGATGTTAAACAGGAGTGGCCCCAGTACTGAGCCCTGGTGGACACGACTCATGACTGGCTGCCAACTGGATTTAACTCCATTGACTACAACTCTTTGGACTCATCCTTCCAAAAAGATTTTTACCCAGGAAAGGTTATGCCCATCCAAGTCTAATAGAACGCTGTGGGAAACACTGTCAAATTCTTTACTAAAG
This sequence comes from Ceryle rudis, assembly GCA_033439905.1. NCBI lineage: Eukaryota > Metazoa > Chordata > Aves > Coraciiformes > Cerylidae > Ceryle > Ceryle rudis. The sequence continues at coordinate 72,718 of JAAGNO010027403.1, forward strand.
TCGAGATAGACAAGCCTTACCTTCATCCAGCAAGTGGGTCACCCTGTGAGAGAAGGAGATCAGGTTTGTTAAATGGAACCTGCCCTTCATAAACCCATGCTGACTGGGCCTGATCACCTGGTTGTTCTGCATGTGCTGCATAATGGAACCCAGGATGATCTGCTCCATCAGCTTCCCTGGTCCTGAAGTCAAAATGACAGGCTTGTAGTTCCCTGGATCATTCTTCCATCCCTTCTTATATATGGGTGTTATATTGGCTGACCTCCAATTTGTTGGCTCCTCTCCAGTCAGCCAGGACTGCCAATATATGATGGACAGTGGCCTGGTGAGCACCCTTGCCAGCTCTCTCGGCACTCTAGGATGTAACTCATCCGGCCCCATAGATTTATGCACGTTGATGTTGAGCAGCATTGCATTGACCATCTCCTTCTGAATTATATGGGAGACATTGTGTTCCTGGCCCCTGTCTCTTGGATTGGGGGAGTGACTTGCCCCAGTGTAAGTGTTCCCATTACTAAAGACTGAGGCAAAGAAGGCATTAAACACCTCGGCCTTCTCCTTATCTTTCATTACCATATGTCCTTCTGAATCTAGTTGGGGATGGAGGCCCTCCCTGGCCTTTCTTTTATTATTAATGTATTTATAGAAATTTTTCTTGTTGCTTTTTACCTCTAAAGCCAGATTAACTTCTAGTTGAGCTTTTGACCTTCTAATTATTTCTCTGCATGACCCAACAACATTCTTATACTCTTTATGAGTCATCTGCCCCTTCTTCCAGAGGCCAGACGCTCCTTTTTCCCCTGATTTTGAGCCAAACCTCTCTATTCAGCCAGGCGGGTCTTCTTCACCTCCAACTTGTCTTAATGGCATGTGGGGATGGCTGGCTCCTGCACCTTTAGGATTACCTTCTTAAAAAATGTCCAGCCTTCATGGACTCCTACATCTTTCAAAGCTGAGTCCCAGAGGATTCTATCAAGTGACCTCCAAAACAAATCAAAGTGTGCCCTTCGAAAGTCCAAACTGTCAGTATTGTTGCCCCCCCATCCTAACATCTCTAAGAACAGAGAACTTAATAATTTCATGGTTACTATTCCCTAGATGGCCTCCAACTGCCACATCCTCCACCAGTCCTTCTCTGTTCACAAACAAGAGGTCCAGCAGGGCACCTTCCCTGGTCAGTTCACTTAACAACTGCATGAGGAAGTTGTCCCCTACACATTCTAGGAACCTCCTGGGTTGTTACCTCTTTGCTGTGCTGTATTTCCAGCAGATAACGGGGAAGCTGAAGTCCCTCATAAGAACCTGTGACCTCGAGTGACCTCGAGATTTCTCCTAAGTGCTTATAGAATATTTCGTGTACCTCACTGCTCTGCTTGGGAGGTCTATAGCAGACACTCACAGCAATATCAGCTTTATTGACCTTGCCCCTTAACCTGATCCAAACACTCTCAATGTTGTCATCACTATACTTAATTTTCAAGCATTCATAACAATCCCTAACATACAGGTCTACCCCACCACCTCTCCTTCCCCATCTATCCCTCCTAAAGAACTTGTAGCCATTGACTTTGGCACTCCAGTTGTATGAGGCATCCCACCACATTTCTGTGATGGCCACTATGTCATAGTTTTCCTGTTTCATCGTGGCTTCATACTCTATGCATTGGTATAGATGCACTTCAGATAAGCTTATGATCCCAGCACCTTTTTGTGACTGTGGGTCCCATTTCCTACCAGACGCTTCTCAGATGCTTTCCTGACTTCTAAAACATCAACAACTGCCCCTAGCTTTTAATTTCTCTTTATATGCATATCCTTTGTCTCCACTGAGAGGACAGAGCAAGAGTTCTCACTAGCACACCATCTTGTAGGCCATGGCATGCTTCCCCTGGGCTTACTGATAGCAGGCCCGGTTATATCACCTTCGCCCTTCAAAACTAGTTTAAAGGTCTATCAATGAGCCCTGCTAACTCCTGCCCCAGAATCCTTTTCCCCCTCTGTGACAGGTGCATCCCAATTGTTGCCAGCAGGCCAGGTATATTGTATATCAACCTATGATCAAAAAACCCAAAGCCCTGACAATAACATCAGTCCTGGACCCATGAATTAATCTTATTACTCTTCCTGATAATTCCTTCATTTATCCCTGCCACTGGAGGGATAGAGGAGCACTCCTGATCCCTTAAGCAGCTTTCCCAGGGCCCCAAAATCTCCCTGAATTGATTTTGGGCTTCTAGTAGTGACATCATCACTACCCACCTGAAATACCAAAAGTGGATAATAATCTGAACACTTGACCAGGGTGGGGACTTTGTCTATAACATTCTTAACTCATGCCCCAGGGAGAAAACAGACTTCCCTATTAAGTGGATCCGAATGGCATATTGGGCCCTCCATCCCCCTCAGGAGGGAGTCACCCACAACAATGACTTGTCTGGTTTTCTTTTTGGAGACAGTTTTGATGCTTGGTCTGGGGCAACTTGGTCTTGGTGGTATCTCTGACCTAGGTGAACTATCCACCCCTCCATCAGTCCGTTTCTCCTGCAGGTCTCCATACCTGTTCTGCAAGAGGATCTGGGAAGGTGAGGGAGGCCAGGAGAGGATTTGCCTGCCTCCCTGAGCAGGGACCCAATTCTATTCTCCCCCATTATTTTGGTCCCCTCCTTCTGCCTGGGGGCAAGAGAGAAGGGAATCCTCTGCTTTTTGTGAAGCCTCCACATTCTGCCTTTGTTGCAGGGAGCAGCTCCACCAGTGTACCTCTCACACTCCCTGATAGTCCTTAACCTCTCCACCTCCTCACGTAGTTCTACCACCATGCTGAGCAGATCACCCATCTGCTCACAACGGACACAGCAGCTATCAGAGCTGCCACTCACTGCCAGTACAAGGCTCAGACAATCTGTTCAGCCTGCAACCTAGCACATTTCTGTGGGAGCTCTGTTTGGGTTCCCACATCCACTGTGGCGGGCACTGAGATTGCTGCCTTCTGCTGCATGGAGACCATGGCGGAGAACATGGTGGACACCACGGCTGAGCCCTGCCACGTGCCCTGTTTGCGCTTTTCAGAGAGAAAGCTGCTGCTTCACTCTCTGGCAACTGAGTGGCGAGTCTGTTTTCACTGTGTTTAAAAAGACCACAGTTGTACAGGTAATGCCCCCATCCACGTCACCCTCTCAGCCTTGCTCATGTGAGAGCTGCCAGCTCCTGACAGGTCTCAGTGCTCTTTTTTGGGGACTCCTGGCTCTGGGAACCCCTTTTCTGCCTTCTTACCACTGCTGTTGCTGCTGCTTTACTCTCTGGTGACTGAGTTTCTGGGGTACGCTTTCTGATGTATTTCAAGTAGCTTTTTTAACCACTGCTGATCTTGCATTGGCAGAAAGCAGTCACTACACCCAATTTTTTGCAGACAAGGGAATGGAAGTTGCTAACTTTCTCTCCATTGGATCTTTAGACAATTTTACCAATATCTGTGCTAAAAGATAAAGAAGAATAAAGTTCAGAAAAAACCTCTTCTACCTTCTGATATCAGAATCTAAAGAACTTGCCTTCTGTTGTTTCACTGACAAGCAGATCTGCACTAACTGCCACAGGCTTGAAACCAAAAGTTTTCTTCTGTGCAAAGCACATCTCTATCCACTCCCCATCTGCACTTTGCTATTGAAAAAATATTGTTGCTATCTCCATAAATGTATCAAAGCTATAAGATTTTGATCTTATTTGCCATTTAAAGAAGAACGTAAGTCCCTTGTGGGCACTGCACTTTTGGGAAGTGCTTACATTACTGGTAATGACTTCATTTTATTATTTAATATTATTCTCCTGGTACCACTCTTTATGAAAAGATTGTTCACATGAAAGGTGTACCCCAATGTTGGTAGGGGCCTTAATTATCAGAAGAAACATATAAAAGTATAAAATCAGAAAATAAATTTGATCAGAAATTGAATCTTTTTAGATCTTTCCTTATTAGAAAGTCGGTCTGTCTGAAGAGATAAAGAAGAATTGGGAAAAAAAAAAAAAAAAAAAAAAATTTAGCAGTGCCCTTACATTCATTTCGTCATGTTTTGCTCTTTCATTCCTACTTGCTTTGAAAGATGTTTCATTTTAGAATTTGCTGTTATATTAGGTGTAAATGGCAAGGGTTTAGTAATGGAGGAGCTCAGGGGTGTCTTCTGAGAGAAGAGGCTAGAGGCTGTCCCAAGGCAAACACGGACAGTTCCAGCTAACTCTACAACAAACCCACCACAGGACACAGCTGAGCTAATCCACAAATTTTATGGTGCCTTTGTGAAAGAACAGAGAAAAATGAGGGAGAGAACATCATGAGAATAAAGGAGTGGAGAGGAGGAGGGAACAATAAAGGTAATGAGGAAAAAACAAAGTAGTGCTCTATGGCAGAGCAGGAACACTCCTGAAGGGACTTCAGACCATAGAATACCCATGTAGGGGCATAGGAAAATAATCAGGAAAGAAGCAGCAGAGAGAATTCATTATGTCCTGACCTCAGCCTTCTGCATCAGTCATTGCTTCATTGAAAGGACTGCGTGTAAAGATGGTAAGATTTTATTTCTCCACATACGCTCCTGTGGAGTGCAATGTAGAAAGTTTTTTTCTGAAATGAAATCATGTCATCCTCTGTGAAAGGCATGATATTCTCAGCTTCCAGACACCATATTAAGAAACTACAAATCCATGGAATTTCTTGGATGTTGTCTCTTCAAGTGGTATTAACTATCACAATATATATGTAGATGCCTCTAAATATTCATGAGTAACAACCTCAGCCTCACAGGATCTAGAAAACATTAAAATTGCTAATGAGGAACAGAATAGTATCATCCAAGAGAAAAGATCTTGTATTGAGTTTGTGGAACCATGGAATAGATGGCATTGCTGAGCCTGGGAAGAAGAGGTGGCTCAGGGGAAGGTGCTTTTCAAGATCCATTTTATTGATCCCTGTCCTACTTTGATTTGTAAGTATTTCTGGTTATTTCAAGTTCTTTCATGACTATGCTGAACACAGTTACTTTTCACAAGGCCCATGCTGACCATGCATGTCAACTGGGAAATAATCAACTAGAGTGAAGAGTAAACATTATATAGTAGAATTGTGGCAATAGTAAAAGTACTTAGGAAGACTAGGTACTTGCACTGCTTAAAGCCTTAAATTTGTCATGTCACAACACTGCTTTGACCTCACTGTACTATCAATTGTAGCATTATGCATATATGCCACAATCATTAATCTTTCCATTGTGTGTATTAGAAATAAGATTTATTACGTATAACCCCTCATTCCACAGAAGCATAAGGTTCCTGCCTGGCTGTCGTGAAGAAATACAAACAAGAAAAGAACTGAAGAAAATATGTCATCTATCCATACCAAGATCCAGTGAACTACACAAAACTCTACCAGATCAGGTAGCAAGAGCTAACAATCAGAACTCCCATCTCATCAAAGCCATTGGCATCTGGTGAGTTGTGGATTCTGGCTCGATTGGTTCTGGTGGGTGTTGTGGCAAGAACTACGGCTATTAACTTCTAAATAAGATATGAGGATGAATTCAGTTTCATCCTATAGTTAATAAAGTGTAGCTGGGTACTGGGGATCTGCACACCTAGTGCTCTTAAACTGTTATTTCCTCAGCTGACCCAGGAACTTCCTGGCTAGTCTATTTGAGGATGAGACAATGGAATGATAGGAGACAATAGATCAATGGAACAAGGTGATTGACTCACCCCTTTGTGCTTTCACAACAAAGTATTTGAGTAATGTTACAGAAGCTTTTCTGGTGAGAATTTCTGTTGGATTGCCCCAGGTATCTCCTGTTCCCTAGAAAATTGTTAGGGACTATATATAGGTTTACGTGTTAGTTAAAAACCTGGATGGAGAATCTAACCATCCCAGAGATTCCTCCAGGTGGTCCTTGCTGCAGAAACAGCCAAACCGTATAAATATTGGCATGTAGTCAGTGGAAATTTTTCCTGCAAATGAGGAAATGCACATAGGATTGTCTTTTGTACATGTAAAGGATAGCTAGAGGATGTTTTCTAGGTAACTTAAGAAAATCACTGGTGGTAGATTTTGCATTTGTAGATCTGTCATATAGGAATGTGGGGCAGCTAGAATTGAAAACAACAATGCTTATGGCAGTCTCACCTAATCCAGTTAAAGACTATGTTTCAAGGCCCTTTTCAATGTTGATACTCATCACAATCTGTACAGCGACTGGGTGTCATGCTTGGGAGATTTGATTCCTCAGGTAAGGATTATCCTAAAAAGTTCAGGAAAGTTTTGGAAAAACAGTCCTTTCCACAAAATCCTTGCTGGCTAAGGGACAGCTGCATACTCATCCTGCCCATATATGTGAACAACATCTTCAGTATTCAGTGCTTGCTCTCCAAGTGTTCTAAATGGGTGATGATTTCAGGAGGTGGTTTACACTAAAAGCTTAAACTCAGCACAGTGGAGATGTATGGGCACAATTTTTTATTTGAAATAACAGAAGAGACATACCCTTTGTCTTATTTTCTTAGCAGTTCCCATGTGTCTGGGCAAGCACTCTTTTAGAACCTCAATTTGAATCTAAACAGTTTAATGAGGGAATAAGGACTTTGTAATAGCTTTTATGATGAGGCTACAGCTCAAATACCTATCTTTAGAATGTCACCTCCATGCTTCATTCACCACTGAAAAATAATTTCTATAACCATCATTTTCCATTCACATGTAGCAGTAGGTGGTACTCAAGAAGATGGTCAATCAGTTATTTCTGGTATTTGTGTTTAGTATCTTATAAACTATAATATATTGAAATCATACAGAAGATTAATTTCTCTCAGAAGACTCTTGTCTTTCAAATGTTCTCTTATCCCCACGACATAATGAAAAGTTATGCTTTGCCTTCCTAATATATGAGAGTCTATGAGTTCCCTCGAAATCCTAACATGCATCTGGCAAGGGTAAAATCTTCAAAGGATTTTGAGCTGCATGATCAAACCTTTACTAAAGCAATATGATACAATAGCACAGAGCGATCACCACTTCCCAACAAAATCTCACTTCGGTTGGGAGCTGAGAAGAATGGATTCTCAATCTAATGCTTACATACTAGCAGAAAATTTCTTTTTAACAAGGGAATTCTATGAGGGTCACTTACTGATTTCATTTTCTTTACTTGGAGGTTCAAAGTCTGTAAAATGACTGAAGGTCCCTGCTTTGAATATTTTAAAGGATTTCTTGATGTTGCATATGGAAGATGAACGCATTACTTACCATTGCTAACTCTGTACATTCGAAATTCATGAGCTGGAACCCACTAAGCATAGCAGACTTATTAACAATCATGAGAATTTACTTTAGAACAAGTAGCCCAGCACTTTCAGTGTTGAATGTAGACTTAATTGTTCACATTGCTTTTTCTTCCAGTGCAACAGTTAGAAAATCCTAACTCAGCTGGATCACTGTATTTTCATGTATTTTAAGAAATGGATATCTAAGACAAAACCTTAACATGGATTCTGCATCAGGGTGTCAATCATCACTGAAAGGTAAATACACTTTTCTGTAGAAAATTTGAAAAGGTTATTCTCTTTTCAATTGTTGTACCAGAATGGATTTTTAGTTTCAGTCCCTATGAGTCTTACTTTCTGAAAACCATAACAGTTCATCCCTTGCTTAGCCAATATCCTCAGCGATCCATAGTAAGATTCACAATTTGAAAAGCAATGAAGAATATGGTACACTCTAATTGCCTCTTGACTGCAGGTAGGTTATTGAATAGGTAAAATCAATTTTACTATACAGTGAGCAGGCATGGAATTAAGGCAGTCTTATTAAAGAGCTGGTCAAAAGTCATTTCCAATTGAAGAGTTTTTCATCAGAAAATACTAATTTACCCATTACACCTTTACCAGACAAGATTGTCCAGTTTCCTGGTATCTTACACCAAAATAAAACCACAGAGCTAGGCTAACTGACACTCTAAGTAGAGGACTAGGGAGAATTGAAATTTTTATTATTTCAATGATCTGCTTGTGGATAAGAAGAGGGGAAGAGGAATGCCTGTACACCCTTAGGTCTTTGACAGTAGTATTTCTCTTCTTAATATATTATTATTATTACAAAGGAACATATTTCTGTCCCAGAAAACTTTTGTTAAAGTTGCTGGTTTTATTTACATGACTTATATGAGAAGTGTTTGACTTTGTTAATTTTTTTTTTTTTTTTACAAAAAAACCCATGTCTGTAACCACAAGTCAGACAGAACAGAATTTTGGAATGAGACCCATATTCTGAGATGAATATCCTGCCTTAGAAAATTCTGTCCTTGATTCTACATCTCATTGGTTGTTCTTTTCTAATCCATTCCTTTTAGCTCCATATACTATTCCATATTTAACAAATTAATTTTGTGGAATTCAAACCAATATTTGACATTTCAATAAAATTTTAATAACAACAATGTTAAAGAAATTAATTTTCAGGATTTTTTAAATAAATATTAAGTGATTATCCCCTTTCTAATATTTAAACTATATGTCTCCCATGTGTATAAGATAGTCCAAAAGGTTTTATAGTCTGAGGTATGTAGATAGAGTAATAATGGAGTTTATTTCTTGCCATAATTGCAAAAAGATTTTTCTGCAGCTTTCTGGAGATTTTACTTGCATCATTTCATAGTCTTCACATTTGTGTGTGTGAATTTACAAAAGAAAAATGTGTCTGGGATAGTTACTGTCTGATATGGTTTAATTTATTTGTAACTTATACATTAATGAACATCTACATGCTTCCTTAAGTTTCCCCTTCTTATAATGCACAAAGTAACTTGTACAAAGAGCAGCATACATGATAGCCCCAAGATATTTTTATTTGCGATAGTTTGGATTTAGTAGAATTCTCAAATGTGATTAAGCTGTAAAAAACCAAACCAAACCAAACCAAACCAAACCAAACCAAACCAAACCTTACTTTGAAGAAAAAGTAACACTTTCAATTGTTTCAAGAGAATACCAAGTGCTGGAGCTATCAATCCACAGCTGTCCAGTGCAGATGGCATAACCGTACAACATAAGCCAAAGTTAAACTTCATGCATTAGCATATTTAGATAGAATCTGTATTGCAACTATTAAAGAGTCGTCATAAGTAAGGGATTTCTCCACCTGAAGAGATGGGCTCGTAGTTTGACAGTTGTGTAACACAGGATCAGCAAATCTGCAAATAAGGAATCCTGCTGTGAACAAAAGTGAAGTAGTTTCATATAGTAAATTTGGTTGCTGAACAGTGTAGGAACACAATCATGTTTTTATACTTCTGCAAAGGATTGTAAAAGATCAAATTTTTAAACCATCGGAAAAAAAAGGAGAAATTCATTCTCATTCTAGATTCTGTGACAAGAAAAAAACAATTTATTTACATTTTTAAGAAGTTGATTTTGTGGCATGGATATAATTATTCCAAAGAAAACACTAATACTCCATTGAATTTTAGTGATATGAAGCATATTAAGAAGTGTGAGCTATATATATTAAGAAAGTCTCAGTATTTATCAGGGGCATAATTTTTAATGTTGCTTCTCATGAACAACAACAAAAAAATAATTGAATATTCTGGAACAAACCTTGAAAGGTTTTCTCAAGACAGGTATTTTCACAGATATTTGTCATGCCATGAAACTGTTGTTGCAAAAAATACATTACATTAAGGTCTATGATGAGCTGCATACATTTCCTTCTTTCCTTTCATCTTCAGTGACATAGTAGATTACAATGGTTTCTTTCAGAATGAACATGGTGCAGTGAAACAATAATTAACCTGTTGAAGTCCCCAAGTAGTCATTCATGAGATATACTACCATTCTTAGAGACTAATTAATTGTCTGGGGGTAGAGCAAGGGAGAGCGAAGCCTTCAATAGTTCCAAATGAGTCATTGTTGTCTGCTGGAAAAACTGCACTCTATGGAAGTCCTTTCTGTGTTTATCTAAGGAGGTGGGCATTCCTCCTCGTTTTCTGACAGACACATTTAATGTGATTAGTACTTCTCTTATTCCATCATCATTCCAGCAGAGTTACTGCCAGAGGAAAGTTATAATTAAGATTAAAACAGAAAGATGTAGCTGTAAATTATTCAAACATATATTTAGATGAGTTTATGCTTTCTACAAGATCCTTAAGCAAAGCTTAATTTAAACTGTACCAGTAGCAGCACTCTTTCAAATATCATTTCCTACTAGCTTTCTTTTTTCTTTGAAGAGATAATAAATCTTAATATGAATCTGGATGAGTATTCAATGTGATTCTAGCAAAATGTGGTATTGGCTGCTATTTAAAGGAACTATGGATATACTGAAAAAATAAGAAATGACATTTCTATCAAGTTTGGTTGATGCACCTTCCCTATCCAGACCATCTGAAGTCTATCTGCTGGGTTCCGTGGTACTGTTTTAATCTAAATGTAGTGCCCATATCATGGTTATTCATTTGAACCCTATCTTTGAGAAACCCACCATATAAACCCCTCTCATATAAACACACACTTGTAGACACTTTCCACTATTAAACAGAAAAGTGAGCACTCCTCAGCAATGCATGTCTTGAATAATGAAGAACTGATTATAGGAAGCTGCTAACTATAGTTTTGACCCTGTTTATGTAACCTAAGCATAACAGTCTTCAGTGAACTAAGTATTACACAATTTTACAGGATTTTAAAAAATGGAAATGCTTTAGTGATGTTAATTAAGGGTAATTTTATAAGCAGCAACATCTAAAATAGAAACAACTAATATACGCTAATCTGATTAATGATCAGCAAATGAATGCAAAAAAAAATGAAAGCATGTAAAATTTTATAATTATATTTGGCCTGTAGTATCTTTTGCTTTCAGACCTATGGTGCTGTTCATTAAAATCAGGAAAGTGGCATTAGTATGTTTATCATGGTCAAGGTAACATTTCTTCGTATTTAATTGCTTTGAATTGCTCAGTTGAGTCAGGTAGTATTTATCTACAAAAATGAAATCAATAAACCATTTTTATTACAAGTCTGGAAAACATGCAACTGAAGTTTACAGTTTTCATGTAGGTCAATAACAAGTGGCCTTTCACCTGTGACTCGAGGTTTTGACTACCCGTCTACTTGGCAAGTGTTTACAGTACACTGTGTTCCTTTTACTTACACCAGCATAGACCATGTCCTTTCGACAACTTTATGCTGAATTTCTAACAAAGTATTTTAGAAATAATCCAAACTGTTAATCTTGGAAAAGAAAATATTTTCTCTCACTGCTTTCAGCTCTGCTTCTAGGACTAACAGAAGACAGAAATCTAGTACAATGTCATATTTCTGCATCTGAAGGTCTTGAAGTTTTCAGGGGATAGGGATTGTCAGGGTTCAGAGTACTTCCCTCTAAGAATTTAGTTCTTTGCACTTAAGTCCAGCTTGCTGATAAGAGAGAGCTGCAGGGAAGTCTTGATGGCCTTGTTGCTCCTTGAGAAAAAAGCTGGAAGAAGGCTCAGCAAAGCCTTTTCCCTAACAGCTTTGCTAAAAAACCTTGGTGTTTCCCTTCTTTTGCTTGGGAGTTAGTTTTAAGCTGAGGCTCTGTAACAGCCCCTGCCTGAACTACACTGCAGTAGCATTACAGCTATGCCTGTGTTGGACATGTATCCTATTAGGATGGATCAAGACCTTGACTAGTAGAGTTGGTTTCCTGACTTGAATGCAGATCTGCCTTGTCAATTTGGAATTGCCTTGTGATCACTAGACTCTTGGCTGGCCCTGGTTACTATCACTGGACCTTCTTTCTTGGGTATTATAACACTGTGTTATAGTTGTTCATGAGGCCACTGCCTCTGCCTGTTTTGCTTTCACTTCTGGCTCTGGATAACCTTTACTTACAAAGAAGCCTGCTCTCATTGCTTCTAGATAGAGACCACGGATTATGAATATATATGGCTTGTTATTGACTTGCAGTGACATCACTCCATCTACCAGCTGGATTACATTTAGGAAAGAGTTTAGAAAAAGGTTTGTTTTCTCAGTCTGAACTTATTGTTTAATTAGAATCATAGAATCATAGAATTGTCAGCGTTGGAAGGGACCTTAAAGATCATCTAGTTCCAACCCCCCTGCCAATGGCAGGGACATCTCCAACTAGAGCAGGTTGTTCAGAGCTCCATCCAGCCTGGTCTTAAAAACTTCCAAGGATGGGGCCTCCACCACCTCTCTGGGTAACCTGTTCCAGTGTCTCACCACCCTCATGGTGAAGAAATTCTTCCTAATGTCTAACCTGAATAAACCTCTTTCTAGTTTTAATCCATTCCCTCTAGTGCTATCACTGCCTGACAGCCTAAAAAAGTCCCTCCCCAACTGGGAAGTCCCTTGGTTGCTTTGTTTGCTGTTCTGTAACTGGGAGTCTTCCAGGACCAAAGGGTCAGAGACATGGGTACTGGCACACAGTATAGATCGTGTCCTTACTAGGGTTATAAAATATTCAATCATTTAACAAGGTCTCCACCAGATTGTATTTCATTAAGCACTGACTGTAGGATGAGCTGACATTATTATTTGTCCATAGGCTTGTCTTTCATTTGAACAGTCTTCTTCTCCATATAGAGAGAAATGTTAAGGTGAGAAAAATGAATAAAGAAAATTAAAAGTATCAACACAAAAGCCAGTAATCTTTATAAGGTTGTCACAATTATGATTGTCTTATGAATTCCAGATATTTTTTCTGCCTAATCAGTAATGAATATAATTAAAGTATGCAAAAATCAGAATTTAACAGTGTCAATGTCTTGAAAGAAAAGAGTTAAATTACTTTGAACATTTGAATTAATTTGGTTTATCATTTCCAGTATCACAACCTGACTGCATCTGAGTGGCAAAAGGCAGGAAAAAACTGAAGTAGAACCTACAGTAGCTTTCCAGAAATGTATGTATTTTTTGAATAAATTTCTATTCTGTGGAGTCTAGTGAAAACAATGAAAACCATGAAGTCAGTCTAAAAGAAATTCCTTTTAAATGAAAGTAAGATTCAACAACAAAGTAGACAGTCATTGAAAGTCATGAAAATTCAAAATATATTTGAAAAGAAAACCATGATTGATTTAATCTTGAATACTGTAGGTGTTCCAATTATAATTTGCATAAATGAAAAAAAAAAAAAGAAAAAAAAGAAACAAGATGATAAAGGATTCTTTTTCTAGTTCTTTTTTGTTATAGTAAAATTAATGTCTAAGCAAACTATACAAAAATATTGCCTTGTATCTTCAAAACACTTGTTAGATACAAAAGACATCATTAGGAATGGTTTAATATCAAACAGGTCAAAATAGCTGTACTTTGGAAGAAGAGTAAAAGAATTTATAAAATTACTTCATATATAATGTGGGTTTTCTTAAATAAAGACAGAAAGCAAACTTGTGTTTTATGTTCAGCTATTGTTGCATCTAATGCCTATCAATACCAAAAAAAAAAAAAAAAAAAAGGATAAAATATCTGGTTTGTTCACATTCTAGATTCAGCAGCTGGTTTGCTCATCAGAAAATGAAGCATCATTTCACTTGTTTAGCTCTACTTTGTTTATAGACTAGAGCTATCCGTTAATTGTGGAAGTTACTACTTCATAGAAGTGTGGTAGCACAAGAGGTTGAAATGATTTTCTGCTGAAAACATTAAGAATTTTTTTGTAAGATTCAGTATTTGCAGATGTGATCATGAATAGAATAATTTGATTTGTGGAGTTTATGGACTAGACAGACCACAACTTGTCTGATCCAAACTGACATAACTTTAGTTTTCTTTTAGATTTCATCTCCTCCTTTGAAGGAAATACTACATTTACACAAAGTACTGCAGTCTTTCTCCAGACTATCTCTACCAACCAGAACTCACTGTGCTGTGTTTAGTACCAACAGACCAGGGTGACAAATCATTCCCAAATAAGACTGAAACCTCCTAGCAGTCTCTCAGAAAGAAGAAATGCTATAGTACATAACAGATAATACAACTGGAAGTATCAATACTTTCCCAGCCTCATGTACATACAGCTATGTCTCTGAAATTCAAGCAGCAGAAACATATCAGCAAATGCTGTTACCTTTAAGAACACTTGCTTATTATTTAAAATAGACCATCATCATGAAATGCCAGGTACTAAAATAGATAAGTTCTGCACACGTCACTGGCAATTTCTCTCTTTTTTTTTTTTTTTTTTTTTTTTTTTGTGGGGGGGTGTTTTTACTGCAGCCATCCTTATGGAAGCAGAAATGCATCTTTATCCACAGCAGTTTAAATAGAGTTTTTAATTCTCCTCACAGAATATTCATTACAGCTTCTGTGATATCTAAAGGAGACTTGAATAGTCAAAGAAAAAATATGAGACAGCACCTAACAATAAAATGGAGAAATCCTGCTCCTTCAGAAGGAAGGGATGTTACGCATGACTTTGCCATCCATCAGATCACCGCTCCTTATATTTATGGTTGCACTCACACTGCCTCAGTATAACACTTCCCAGAGCATAAAATGATCTAAAATTTCAGTTAGAACAGATTATTTTTAAGGGCGATTAGACCCGGACTCCAGATAACCACAGCACAAATCACTTGGCCTAAGGTAGAAGTATGAAAATTTGGCAGAATTCCTACACGTTTCAGCATAGCCAGAATTTAGAACTTACATACAGTATGCCTATGAGACAGCTAATTGTACCACAAACCATGGGAGACTCACTGGTCTGTTAATGAAATCTGTGTAGGTGAAAGCAGTGGTTTAAACTGTGATGTAAGGAGTCATCTTGCAAATTTCTTAATCACCTAGATGACACTTCCAAGGATGGAAGTTCTTTTTGACAGGGAACACCTAACAAACACTTTCAAGAATGCTATCGTAGACCATAATCTTTGATTCTCCAGCAATATTTTTTGCCATGCTTAGGCATCAGATCAGACCTTTTGTCTGTTTAATCCATAGCTAGGTGCCCAAAATACAAAAAAAAAATTCGTCATTCCTGGAAATATTGATTGGTTTATTTCCCATGTTTACTGTCATGTAACTAAACCTGGGGTGAATTGGGTTGCTTTGTTTGGTGGGATCTTTTTATGTTACAGGTGAAAGACGTGTATGTTCTTATGTCGTTAAAAAAGCAAGAAAAACTTGCATCTTATACAAATAAAGTTTTCTGCAGATTAATGTATAAATAGACAAACTATTAATTCTTGAGCTGCTGTACTTCATCATGTGGTAGATTGTTCTAAAAGATCATCTGTTTTGTTTTGTGTTATTATATTGGACTATGAAGGATGGCATTTCAGGCTTCTAATGCACAGTTCTTGTCAGAATTAACTTTAGTAGCTGAAGAGTCACTGCACAGCTGGAAGTGGCAACCTATTTAAGCACCACAATGAAATCTGACAGAAACCAGGCATCATGGTCCACTCATGCTGAACCTGTTTGATATTTTTCTGAAGTCACCCAGAGACATTCTCGTAACATAGCATAGAAATGATGTTGCTTCGTAGATTAATATGTTAAGGCAAACTCCTAGATTTTATCACTGGTGAAGATGATCTCAACTGAAAAACTTTGTCTTGAAACTCTGATCGAATTCATTTCCTTCCAGACACAACAGGTTTTCAATTTAGGAAGTCTTTCTGTAGAGTAAAAGCAGCTACAGTCACCATGCTTATGGTAGTAGTATGTCCCCATGTTTCAGCCCTTGCCAGAAGTATCACTGTTTATTGTCCTCTTAACTTGGGAATGCAGGAGAATTTAGAAACTGTAAACCAACCACTGCATTTACTGTAGTTCTTTCCAATACCTCATTAATAACTCACCTTCAGCAGCTTTTCTAGAAGGTTAATTTTCATGTCATGATTTCAGTCTGCATCCTAACTCTTCCAGTGCTATAGTTTTCCAGGTCTGGCTATGTGCAAATTAGCTAATTCAGAGACACTGCTTCCTATGACTGATCATCAAGACTCATGGCTTCAAGGATTGTCAATGTATAGAATGAAAGGAGACGACAAAGCTAGAAATGTGGCACAAAATTGCTGTGGTGACTTCATTCATTACTTTGTTTATATGTTCCTATTGATCATAATAAGCAATACCAGTCCCTGCCTTTTGTCTGTACATGGAGAAAGTAGACATGCTGTGAACAGAAAGTGAACAGGAGGGTTAGATTTTTCATTTCTCCTATTCTGTATGGAGCATCCATAATAAAGTGAAATCTCCTCAAGCCCAAGGTTCAGTCAACATGATCCTAAACTAAAACCATGTAGAGTTTTGGTGTACAGTGAAAGTCAACAAACTGTTTACCTGAGAATTTTTTTTTTTTTTTTTTTTAAATCAACATTCACTTGTGGAAAATGCTTCTGGTTCTTCTTTATAAATGACAAGGGGTCAAGATAAGGTACTTACTTCTTACGACAAGGACTAATTTAGCAGTAGTCTAAAGAATAGTTTCTGAAGAAATGAGTTCCCAATAGGCTGTGGCAAAACTATACATGAAATGCCACACAAAAGCTAGAAGGTGATAAAGTTCATAGTATTATAAACTAGCAGAGTCCAATATTTGCAGTGAGATGTTTTACTTGATAAGGAAGTTGCTAACTGCACTATGAGCTTGCTTCTTCTTCTAAAATAGTAGAAGCAACTTGGTATTTGAATAGCAAAAAACATGGAACATATTAATGTCACTGTCTAGGATGAAAGGTTCTGAAAAAAATACACCTCTGTCACTCAATTGTTCAAGCAATCTTATGGCTAATTGTCATCTCTCTCTGAAACTATAGCTGTGAATGAGGGGGTGTGGTGGGCTCACCCCAGCCAGCAGCTGAGCACTACACAGCCTTTTGTTTACTCCAGCCCTTGCAGTGGATGGGGGAGAGAAGAAGAGCAAAAGTGAGGAAACTTGTGGGTTGAGATAAATATAGATCAGTAAGTGAAGGGAAGAGTGGAAAAAAAACCACCAAACAAACAAACAAAAAAACCCAAGCAATGTAGAGGCAATCATCACCTTCAATAAGACAATTGTTGCCCATCTAGTCTCTGAGCAATGACTACTTCCCCAAAACCCCAGTCCATTCAGATTTTATTGATGAGCACAATGTTAATACAGATACAGAATAAGAGGTGGAGATTGTTCTGGGTCTGTCTGCGATTGCATTGATTTTCTTCATACCATCCTAGATGGTGCTCTGTTTTGGATTTCTGACTAAACGGTCTTGATAAAACACCAGAATTTTGTCTATTGCTGAGTAATTAGCACACAAGAAGTTGGGAAGGGACACAGAAGGGACAGTTGATCTCAAGTGATCAAAGAGATATTCCATACCATATGACTTCATGCTCAGCAATAAAATCATAGAACTGTTTGGCTTGAAGGGGACCTTAAAGATCACCTAGTTCCAACCCCTCCTGACATGGCCTAAGACATCTTCCACTAGACCAGGTTGCTCAGAGCCCCATCTAACCTGGCCTTTAACACTTCCAGAGAGGGGGCATCCACAACTTCTCTGGGCAACCTGTTTTAGTGTCTCACCACCTTCACGGTTAATAAATTCTTCCTAGTATCTAATCTAAATTTACTCTCTTTCAATTTTAAACTGTTAGGCCTTATTGTATCATTACACTGCCTGATAAAGAATCCCTCTCCATCTTTCCTTTAAGAACTGGAAGGCCACAATAAGGTCTCTTCAGAGCCTTTTCTTCTCCAGGCTAAATAATCTCAACTCTCTCATACCTGTTCTCATAGAGGAGGTACTCCAACCCTCTGATCATCTATGTGGCCCTCCTGACCTGCTCCAACAGGTCAATGTCTTTCGTGTGCTGGAGACCTCAGAGCCAAACTCAGTACTCTGGGTGGAATCTCAGAGGAGTGGAGTGGGAGAATCACCTCCGCTAACCTGCTGGAAGAAGAAAGAGGAAGGAGGGATATTCAGAGTTAGGACATTTGTCTTTCCAAGTAACTGTTAAGCATGATGAATCCCTGCTTTCCAGAAAGTGGCTAAACATCTGCCTGCTGATGGTAAGTAGTGAAAAACATATCTTATTTTGCTTCACTTGTACACATATTTTTACTTAAACTATCTTTTACCTCAACACATATGTTTTCTTGCTTTTGTTTTCCTGATTCTCTTCCCTATCCAGGAGGGACAGAGTGAGTGAGCAAATGGGACAGGTAGTTGCCATCCAGGGTCAATCCACCATAAAGGCCTAGTAACTTCCTTTTGGTAGCCTGAAAAGTCTTAATTCATCTGTAACCTCTTGCCTATTCCTCTGCTCTGCAAAATTTGTGATATACCTGTCTCTGTCTCCCATTCCTTGTATTGTTTTTTTGTTGACATTTTGCCCCTACCCAGTGCTAAACTATAGCATTTGTTCTATCACCCAATGACCCCTCCCCAACAGAGAAGGGAAATCAGAAAGAGATGTGGTTTGAAATGAAAATGGATATAATGGAACAGACAAATAATACCAATGCCAATATAAAGTATATGAATTTATACTCAGCCCAGCAAATGTATGGTGGTCACAAAAAGAAAATGAAAAAACAGTCCTCAGAAGCAAAATAGTAAGTAAGCCCCTTCAGAGATAAGGAGCTCCCACAAAATCCCCTTCTCAGCAAACTTCATCCTTTATAATGAGTGTGACATTTATGCTGTGGGATACACCTGTAGCCAATGCAGGTCAGCTGCCCTGGCTGACTTCAAACTGCTGATGCATACTACCTACAGACCATGGCTGGCCTATGATTCTATCCCAGAAAAAAAGTACAGTTTTCCACTTGTTTTGGGAATATAAATACTGAAATGCAATCATTCATAGAACCTGTTAATATTCACCTAGTACTTCAAGCAGTACTGCTTTTATGCCAGCACTGTTGTCATAACTTTTCCTTTAGAGGGTTTTTTTTTTTCATATGATATTTCATTATCACAAATGGATGAATAAGTAAGTGTATTTATCACAAAACCACTTTCAGAATTTGTTAAAAATATTTTTTCAGAGAATTAGCCTTCCATTTACTACTTTTGTTGTTTCTTCCTTCTGTATTTTCAGACTCCTGCATGATAGGAATCTACAATGTGGTCTGCCACTTGGTCACTTTGGCACAGATCTTGACAGTTTAGACTTGAGTTTGCTTTAGTTTTCTTTTCTTACTCTTCCATAACTTGTTTTCCATAGAACATCTGCTGTTAATATATCATTCTACTAATTTCGACAACACTCGGAATCTCCTAAATTTTCTGATTTTATACTCACTCTATATCTCTGTTGAAATGGAATACAATATACTTCTTTTTTTTCATGTTACGTGGAGTTATATGGTTTATTCATATTATTTTTTCTATACCCAGTACAGACTTTCCTAACTATGGTAGGCATATTTTGAGTCACCAGTATATTCCAGAACATCTATTGATCTGTCATCTTGAATCTTATCAAAATCAATAAACACAGATAACACTCTAATTACTTAATTAGCAGAGATATTATGAGAGCAGTTTGATATATAGTTGGGAGGGCATATGAGGCTCAGATCTAAATTATATTTCAGATCACCAGTGTGGAAAATATCATTTCACACTTGATTTGCTACTTTGGGGAAAAGAACATTAAGATTCATATTTCCTTCCCAACCTTCATCTTCCAGGGCTCATCTGACATGTTACCT
The DNA here is from genome assembly GCA_033439905.1 of Ceryle rudis. Classification (NCBI taxonomy): domain Eukaryota; kingdom Metazoa; phylum Chordata; class Aves; order Coraciiformes; family Cerylidae; genus Ceryle; species Ceryle rudis. The sequence goes on from JAAGNO010027403.1 coordinate 92,405, forward strand.
TAAGTGTGGTGTGTACTACACACTGCAATATTGCTTCATAGGTATGCTAGGTGGCCTCAGTTTCTTATCTATCTATCTATCTGGCCTGAGAACTACAATGCCAACAATATCTACTTCCTTATTCCTTTAGTGCTTTGGTAATTTTTCATGTCATTTATTGAACATTGGTTATAAGATCATCTAAGCATAAAGCAGAAATGTGGGTGGTAGACCGGGTAAGGATAAGTTTTACTTTGATGTGAAGAACTTCTTGGAAGGTGAAGGTTTCAGAAAGGGACTCCCACAACTTAATCATGAGATGAAATCTTTTTTTTTAAAAAACAACTGTCTTGTGAGAGAAAATCTAACGAGAATTATTCCTTTGAGTTGTGGAATTGCCACTCTCTTGCTTAAAATGAATTCATCTGGCAAGATTTCACTGTAGACCTAAATGTTCCACAGCTACAGAACTGCGCACAACAGATGTAAAACACTACCACCTCGAGGAATTCTGACAGCTGTCACAAACTCTCTACTCATTGTCAAGTGACATTGTCAATCCCATTACTTACATGTCAAGGTAATGTTACAAGTTTCAAGGAAAGTAAAAGACAAAGTTTCAAGACCTATCACAGAATGCTTGTAATAGTGGTTTTATTGAGTGTGTATCCAAAACTTGTTTGTAGAAGTAAAACAAATACTGACACATGAATCAAAAGAATCGGGATACATCTATGTACATTGTAAATGATATTTTAAAATCCTGTTAACCAATCTGTTCGTTGTATATCAGCCATAAATGATTGGTGTGTTAATAACCATTTAGGCTATGTTCAGATTAAGTAGTGCAGTTAACTGAGGAATGTCTGAAATGGTGTAAATTTAAGTATTGTTAGGAGAACAGAGGCTTGAACTGTGTCAAAGTTAATTTACTGCATTAAAGGAATAATGAATGTCAACAGTACAGAGCCTTGATTTTAAGCAATAAGAAAGGGAAACAGACAGATAGGCCATTCTAGAGATCTGAATTCCAGAAGTCTATTTAAACCAAATTATGCCTATAGGATACTCCTGCTTTGAATTTTGAAATGTCACAATGGACACAAAATGGAAAACTTCCTCAAATGTTATTCAGTCTGCCATGTCTTGACATTATAAACCACTATAATGTTCTCTGTGAGCTGTGATCCACTTCCCAGTAGAAATATGAAAAATTATCTATTATAGCCAAATATTGATCAAAAAAGTCTGAATATATATATTTCATTTATTAACAAAGAAAGTAAAGGTTAATGAAACTATGTGAACAAAGCATAATGCTGAATAATAAGGAGGTCACACGACCTTTTCCATTTCTCCTTGAGGCCAAAAGTAACATTTAGGAGTTCACAATATTTTCAAGCTTTATAAATGCTATATTGTTAACTATTCTTTGTCTAGAGAAAGAAGAATTGATAAGCCTCAGGAGTGTATACTGAGATAATATAATATTAAATAATGCTTAACTTGAGAAGTTGATTTTAGATTTTGTATTTTTCTTGAGTCCACTTTGCACATTGTATCCTGAGATAAAAACTTTGTTTTTTTACACACTTCTTTCAAACTTTTTCAGGAACATAGAAACTTCCTGTTCTTTTCATCCTTTTCCCAT
>JAAGNO010027404.1:4669-20441 GCA_033439905.1 Ceryle rudis
CCAGCAGCAGCCACAACACGGGTGCGTTACCAGCACCTTTCCAGCTCTCCCTGTAAAGCACAGCACTGGGAGGGCTGTTAACGGAGAAAATTAACTCCAGCTCAGTCAGACCCAATACAGCCAGTACTACAGTTTGTTAGTGAAAAAGCAAACATTGCCAGAGATAAATAAAAGGCTGGTGAAATATGGTTTATTTTATGATTGTGTGAGTTGGTGAGGAATGGGACAGGTGACATAAGGAGAAGCTAAGCTTCCATCCACCCCACACAAGATGTATAAAGACAAACCATCCAAGGTATATAAAGACAAATATCATATTGTCCATGCTAGCAAGGGTTCCGGGAACTTCTTTAAACAGAGAATAAGGTGGAAAAGTTAAAGTCATCTGAGATCCCTTACATCTTTTCTAATTAATTGGCAGAGCTAAAACTGTCTCTTCAGAGGAAATCTGACCCACAAAAGTCCTGAAAGCAAATATTCTCAGTGCTTCAGGCATTTATACAGGCTTCCCAAATAAACTATATGATTTCCTCAACTCTCACTCTTCCCAAAGTCTCTTTCCCTGCTTCTTTTGTGACGAGCTTATGGTCTTTACTTCTCCAGCTTGAGATAAAACAGAGGCAAGCTATATTTACATGGGGTGCTGTACTTTGTTGTATTTTGGCTAGTTACTGTACTACGAACTTCCTCTCAAAATGAGAACAGACAAAACTTCTTCAGTAAAATAATGTATGTGTCTGTACTGAGCCAGCTGCCAAATATTGCAGGTAATGAAGGCTGCCGGACTTGTGAGGAAAGCAGGCACTGGGAATGAGAAAAGTGGTGTTGAATCGTGAAGAATGAGTGAGCCAAAAAAAGGATGATGAATGCAACAGGGGGAATGAACACAGGGGAGCTGAAGTCAGACATGGATAGAGACCCAATTCACTTTCCACTGAGCAGAACTCACATCCATCAGCCTTACTGGTGTGTGATGATGAAGGCTGGGAAGGTTCCCTTCTACCAGCATTGAAGCTGGGATGCAGGCACCACAAGCATGGCTGCCAAACTGCACAGTGGCAGATTTTGCGGGAGACCTGTGGCATTTTGAGGGAGGTACTTAAAAGAAGCAGCAGCTCCCACTGAGAGACAAACTAGAAGACAGAGGTGCTGTTCTCCATAGAGGCACATCACACCAGCAGCACATCTCCCACTGAGCTTTTCTCAGCATGCTAATTTAGGAAAGAAAGAGATGGTGTGGCACACCAGCCTTGCAAGTTGCTGAACCATTGATGACACTGTTGCCAGATGTAATGCGAAAAGCTTCAGAACTTTTCCCTTTTATTCAGGTTGCAACAATCCCACAGTCACAGCTTCTGATCATAGTGTTCTGCTGCTGATCTCTTATGCTGTGCTTCTAAGATGAAGAACTCTATCACAAAGTCTGCTAGCAGTCCTCCAGATGCTTTCTCTTGTCTTTGCAGGTGCTTATGCAGACACTTGATAGGTTTTCAGCTTTGGTTGTCACTAGTGTTTTAGCCCAATTGTCCTTTGGGTAGAAAAAGCTAATAAGAACTGTATGTGATTTTGGAGGTTATACTGCTTGACGCCAGCTTTTGGCTCCATCTCTCACAGTGTCTCCTCAGTGCTGCTTTTGCATTCTGCAGACCATGGAGTGAGTAAGATATGGTGTAGATGACCACCTCAGATGCAAGATGGGAAGTCCCTTAACTGCCCCACACAGGCTTGAGAGAGGTCTGTTCTAGTGACCTGTTAGAAAAGAAAGAAAGTACCTTTAGATAACTTGAAGCTACAAACTAATGTCTGAAATTTTGGGGATAATCTCTCCCTCACCCAGGGGAATAAAAGAAACAGAAACAGATCCCACAGTTAATGTGAATTTCCCATCTACTAGAAACCAGTTGCTCAGCACAAAGATAATGATAGCCACTTAAAAATTATTCTCTCCTTAAATAAGGAAAGAAAACCAACTCTAATTTATTTTCAGATATCCAGGGTGGTCTTTCTGCTGCATCCATTTTGTGGGTGCTTCCAAAAATATTCACTTAAACCCAAGCTTTATTTTCCTAGAGGAAACAATCCAAAAGATAATATTTGTCTCTGTTCCCTCTCCCTCTCCTCTTACCCTGCTCAGTGAAGATGTATGATGAGTAAGGATATAGAGCATATCTCTTCATCTCTATTCTGCCTATACTTGCAGTAATATTTTCAAGTCTTGTGTCTCCACTGAGGTTTTGTTCTATTTTTAAGAAATGGGAAAAAGGGAAAACAAAATGTAGCTTCCAGCCAGCCCTTTTTCAGTACACCAAGGTAGATCTCTTGTCTCTTATCCAGATTCAGTGAACTTTTCCCACAGGTGCCAGCATCATGAAAACTCAGAAATGCAAAATCTAAACAACCGAGCCAGTTACTTGTACAGCTTGCATGAAAAAAATGACCTTTTTTTTAGAGAAAGGATGAAGGGGTTGAGGAGGAGAAGCTGGGGGATGAAGAAAAGACATTTTTTTTCTTAGAAAATTTTATTGTCAGATTTTCAGATGTGCAAAGATGTGGAAATAATGTGGTCACCTGAATCTCTGGTTTAATAATTTATCGTGCTGTGCTTTGTGCTGGGAAAGCAAAACGTTTTCTAGGAGGAAAACTCAGAATAATGTGTGTGTTTCTGCTAATTATGAGATTTATGAGAGGTCTTATGCGAGGTATTCTGTACTGCCTTTTCCCACATATCCCAAGAAAGTGTACAGTGGTGGTGAAAGCTTGTCCCTCATGGTCTCAGTAATAGACCTCATCTTGGGTTTGAGGCAGTGCCTTGAGGGCTGAGAAACAAGTTCATCTTCAAGGCTGTGCAGGCAACAGCCTCTCCACTGAGACAGCCAACAGAAGCACTGGTTAGAGTAATTTGGGTTATTACGGCAGATCTGCTTGGAAATAAACAGCCACCGCTGCTTCTTTGTAGCTTAGTCCCCTTCAAGTGATTGACTTGTTGCCAAGTGGCCGGATGCACTCGTGGTAATTACCAACAGAGGCAAACAGATTGATGGCAATGTGTGTGCTGCCACGATGGAGGGAGATCCCGTGCTGACCTCGGGAAGCTGTGGGTGTCCATCAAGAGGACCGCCTCAGGTTTGTTTATAGAACTGCCAAAGCATTAAGTTTTATCCCAGAAGTGACCTGCTTATCAAGAATGCTGCACATGGAGGGGGCCAGGTTAAGACAAAATGGTCAAATCCCAAATCTGAGCTCCTACAGAATTTCTACAACTACTCAAAAATTGTGTATGGCAGTCTAGATGGGAAATCCACAGGGCATAGCTTTTTATCAAAGCGACCTTTATAGCAAGACTTCAAACTCAAACCACCCCAAATTACTTAGTTGTGTTTATACATTAATTAAAGTTTTGAAGGAGATGTGTTTACTTGTATTGAGGCTAAACAGGACGGATTCCCAGGTTATCTATTCCTACAATAGCATTATTTGAAATAAAAGTGCAGCTGATTCTGAGACTCAGAAGCATTCACTGTTGCCTGAAAACAGTGTTCTAAAAGGGCATAAGCAGCAGGGCATTATTAATTGTGCCTTTCCTAAAAGGGTCTGAATTGACACCTGTTCCCTGCTTCTGGATTTTCATTTTTTTGCTGGATGCTCCTGATTTTTGTCTTGGTCTTGCTTTTGTTTTTAAAGGATTAGAACAGCAGAGAAGTCAACCCAAGTGGCCTGTAGTTGGTTGTGAGAAATGGGGAGCTGCTGACACAGGGCTTTGTGCTTGGGGCTGTTTAGCCTGGAGAAACGAAGGCTCTGGAGAGACCTTATTGAGGCCTTTCGATATATAAGGGGTCTTGTAAGAAAGAGAAAGACTTCTTACCAAGGCCTGTTGTGACAGGACAAGGGTCAACAGTTTTCAAATGAAAGAGACTAGTTTTAGATTGGACATAAAGAAAAAAATTTTTACAGTGAGGGTGGTGAGACAGTGGAACAGGTTGCCCAGAGGAGTTATGGATGCCTCCTCCCTGGAAGTGTTCAAGGTCAGGCTGGATGAGGCTCTGAGCAACCTGGTCTAGTGAAAGATGTTCCTGCCCTTGGCACGGCAGTTGGACTCAATGATCTTTAAAAGTCCCTTCCAACCCAAACCATTCTGTGGTTCTGAGACCTTGTTTCCTCTCCCATTAGAACCTGGGGGTGTTTTCCTGTGCAGATTAATAACAGAACTCATGAAAATATACATGCTTTCTGGAAATAATAGGAGGTCATCTTTGGAAGGCCCTATTCTCTGATGCCCAGGTGCTATTTTGCAGTCTCTCTGGTGCTACGTGAAATGCAGATTTGGTTGGCTGCAGCTGCCTAAGGATTCCTCCAGCTGAGGGAAATCCTTATATAGTATATGTTACAGCAGCTGTAGAGACTCCTATGCTAGCACGGTGCTGGGCATGGTACATGCTCCAAATAGGCTGAAAAAAATCAGGAAAAACAAGCAGTGAGATTGGGAGAGACAGCGTTACATTTTCTAGGCTTGGTGTAGGGACCGACCTAGGGCTGTGCTGTGGACCTGAACAGTCTTGGCTTTGATATGATGCTCCCTGGACGTCCCCAGCCTTCAACTCTCAAGCAGTGAGGGTGAGGGCACTCTGGCATGTCAGATGGCTTTTCTGGAGGAGGTTACAGCTCCTGCAGCACCCCACAGAGGACATATGCCCCCAGCTTCTCACTGGAGCTTGAGGCCACCCTACTGAGCGGTGGCCAAGGCCACGGGAACTGCATCAACATCAGGCACTGGTTTCCACAGTGCACAAAACAAATAGAAATTATCCCTGTTTGGAAAACTGCCCTGCAGAAAACAATTTACCCCATCATTCTTAACATCACCATCTCGGAAGCCAGTCTTTGCTGGAATGAAGAAAGAGGCATTCATTTAATAAATTATGAGGAGCAGCCTGACTCAATGCACAGCTTCTTAATAGTACTTGGCAGTGCTGCTGCTTGTGATGATATCCTTAATGCATTAGCTACTGAATAAGTAATAGATTTTCCTGATGCAATTGCACATTCTGCTCAACTCATTTTTTTGAATATTCAGGCGTTCACTTTCACATAGTAGGGTTATTTCGTTGAAATACCTGATCCTGTAGCCTATATTTCTTTTTGGTTTCCATTAATTACCATGGTGTTTCTTTGCAAGAGGAAGATTTAGTCCTTGATCCCGAGAAACATTTGTGTAATGTCAAGCACAAGCAAAAGATGGTGGAACACTGGAACAGGTTGCTCAGGGAGGTGGTGGAGGCCCCATCCCTGGAGATATTCAAGATCAGGCTGGATAAGTATCTCAGCAGCCCTATCTAGCTAAGGATGTCTCTGTTTACTGCAGGGGCGGGGTGGACTAGATGACCTTTGGAGGCCCCTTCCAACCAGGGGAATTCTATGATTTTATGATTCCCTGATTCTAAGATTCTGTGATCCACTTGGATATCTGTATATGTTCAAGGGCTATGCTGGATGTGTACACATTATGCTCACTAATTTAAGAGGGACCTTTCTTATTCTTGGAATTATTTACGTGGAGCCAGTTCTTCTTGACTGTGTATTATAGAGGAAATTTCAATCCTTGTACAAATGAGGGTTGCAGCAACTGTTTTCTTTTGTTTGCTGTAAACAACTAGCTCCACTTGAACCTAAGCCAGGAGTCTACTCTCCAAGTAAACTTTACCTCAGTAGCTGCCCAGAGGACCATTGCTTCTTCTCCTTGTAACCAACAGGTTGTTCTCTAGTCCATTTGCCTATACAGGAGACCTCCATTCAAAACCTTCCTCTGTCTAAGAAACTTGATCGATATGTCCCAAAGCCCAAGACACTGCACTAATTCCTGAAGCCTTCCAGGTGAACGTCTTAAGCCACTGAACAGAAGGAAGTGGTGATGACCTCTGCAGGCTTCCTTGGCAATGCAGGGGAATTGAGGCATGGAGGGCACATCCCCTAGTTTGAGCCTGGCAGATGAAATCAGCAGATTCACAGTATTTTGTGGCTTGTGATGAGGCCTAGACATGTACTAGGTATCTAGCGACTTGGTGCTGTGGGCTTTTGGGCAGCGGTACAAACACTGGAGCAGTGATCGTGGAAGCAGCTACTGTGGCACTTTGCTCTTTTATTTTTCTTTGGTCTTCTGGAGAAGCATCATATATTGACATGGGTGTCCCCACATTTTGTTGTACATCTTCCGTTTCCAGGCTTAGCTTACATACAGATAGCTATTATACATAACTCATGGCATTACTATAGCGTACCATCACACAGCTCTGGGGCTAGCTGTCATCTGAGGGGTGGCTTTGTGAATGTCAGTGACAACTCAGTGGTGTATCTAAGCATCCAAAGTCCCTGGGAATGTCAGTATTCCTACTTCTAAACATCCTTCATTCATTGTTTCAACAGGCAGGAGAGCTCTTCAAGTGAGAAATATAACTATTTGCACTGTGCAAGCAATAAGTTTAGTGATAGCCAAAGTCAGCTTTAAGAATCGGGAAAGTTTTGTTTCCTTGTGTAAAACCACAGACAAAACTGCTCCCTTTGATTTTGTGCTCTTGTGTTGGTCATTTACGATGGATGCCTACAAGGAAATGCATTCAGCTGACTTGGGCTCTGAGAGCTAGCAAAGGAGATGCTCACATTCTGTATAAGTGTGCATCCCGTTTGCCTGCTGATGAATTATTCAAGTCTCTGCTATTTATGGAAGCAGTCAGCATGCTTTGCTCTGCTGCTTTGACAGGAGAAGCAAAGGAATCTGAGTGAAGTGACCATTTAGGAGTTAAAATCTATTGTTAATAGTTGCACTGCACTCAGTTGCATTTTGTGCAGTATTTTTCAGTCCTCAGAGATATTACCTGTTACTATAAATAAACCACATGCTGCCAGGATAACTGTTCTTTGTTTGTCTGGCAGAATGAATCATTTTTTATTTTACTTTTCAAATCTGTATTATTAAGGCTTGTGTGTGTATTTGGGCTCTCAGCACAGACAGCTTTTACACCAGTCTCATGTTGCTGTTCCTCCATGTGCTATTTGTACTCAGAGATGGATTTCACATAGTAATGCTGAAAGCTCCCACGCACCATAGAGAAACGTGGCCTGGGCTGCTACAGAGTTGGCAGGCAGGCCTGGTGCTGCTCAGAAGCTAGTGAGCAGAGGAGGGTTGATTTCAGTGTGAAAGATTTTTCAGTGTGGAGATTTTGTGGAATTTTGGTGACTCCAGATCCCCTGTACTCTGGTTCACAGCCTCTCTCCTAGTCCTGAAGCCATCATCTGAGATAAAGGTAGGCTTAGGGTTGATGTGAAGCCTTACCTTTCAACCACTCCTGCTACTGTGCCGCACAACCTGCAGAGGAACAGATCTGTCTGAAAAACATCCAGGGGAGGCGGAAGAATAGAGATTTCAAAGTGTGCAGGCATTACTGCCAGCACAAAGGTGCGCGCAGGAAAATACGATTGATGAACAAGAGGGAATGGCCTCAAGCTGCACCAGGGGAGGTTTAGACTGGACATTAGGACAAAGTTTTTCATTAAAAGGTTGTTGGGCATTGGTACAGGCTGCCCAGGGAGGTGGTTGAGTCACCATCCATGTGTGTTTAAAATCCATATAGATGTGGTGCTTGAGGATATGGCTTAGTGGTGGACTTGGTAGAGTAGGGTTAAAGGTTGGACTTTTCCAAACTAAATGATTCTATGACTGGGGAGAGGATGAAGCTACTTTTCTTTTGGTAGTGGCATCCTGCATTAAGACAGTTTAAAATGGTTGTGGAACTGACCCACTGAGAGATGGTATAGTTGTCTTTTATGTTGTCCCCATGTAGCTTAAAAGTGGTCCTGTAGAGGAAAGTATGCTTAAATGCCTTCCTTTTTATTAATAAAATTGTATATACCGTTAAAAACCAGTATCAGTAATTTATCTGGAAATATTTCATGGAGAGAAGGATGCCTATCTATATATATAGATATCAATATATCTGTATCTATATATTGTTTAATGTGTGCAATAATCATCAAGTAACCTTGCCAAAGGATTAGAAAGTGTTTTGCAAAGATTAAGCAGTTTCTGGGAGAATTCAGTATCAGTTCTACAGAGAGGTTAACTGAGCCTGCCTAGTGGATGTTTAAGCATCTGACCCAGACAACTGAGTCAGAGACACTTCTTCATTAACTTCCCTGGACTTGCCTGAGGCCAAGTAAGTCAATAGCAGAGCAGAAGACTAGCTGATTTTTCCAGATTTCCTACTTCCAATTCCTAGGCGCCTCCCTTCTGTGTGTGCCATTAGTAGAATGACGGTGTTACAGTGACTATTACTTCTGATGAAGGTCATCTTAGCTTCTTAAAAAAAGCTTTTTATTTTTTTTTTTTTTTTCTGAAAGGCACATAACAATAAAAACTTTTCTCTGGAATGAAATTCAGTCTGAGTATGGTTATAACAAGCTTAAATTAGCATATCCATTTCTTCCTAAGTTAAAGAATGCCAAAAGAGCACTTTTGTGGTTTCACATTGTGCTCTTAGCACTTCTCTCAAATAACATAAAGTGGCTTTGAAAATGTAATTGATAGCATGAACTCAGCTTTCCTTGTATTGAAATAATGTAGCCTGCAAGTGAATCGAGAAGGAATATTTCCTGTGGAGAAGTCACCCCTCACACAAGGACAAGGTGCCCATGGACCACGGCATAGGGCTCCCCGAGCAGCATTAAGCAACCGCTGCAGCACGTTGCAACAGTCTCTGATAAAACTTCCAATCCTAATTGTGGTATTTTCTGTGTTGGGAAGGATATTTGTGAGCTGTTCTCAGCCCAGCAGTTTACAGAAGTTACTGGCTTCCACACTTGAGCGTTTGAAGAGGGTGAAGCCAAGCATTGCAGTATATGACCAAGGGACAGAGCTATCACAGCAGCGTTCAGGGTCACCACAATGCAAAGGTCATTGTGTGTAGCACTTACGTAACTTAGTGTATCGTATGGTGGAATTGCATATGAACCGACCTCAGCAGCTATGCGACTATCTCTGTAGTTTGGGAAACATTTTTTACAATCAGTTCTTACATAGGTGGTATTTTACCTCTTTCATGGGATCCCCATTCACTCTTAGCCTAGGAAAGAGAATTTGCTTATTAAATGAATAACTAACTTATAACCAAAGAACAGAGCACTGTCAGTGGGAGACTTCACTCCAAACTACTGCTCTGCAATGGTGACACAAGGAACTGTAAGACCAGACTGTTCAGCTTTCTTCCTGACTCTTCCTGACTCTTTCAGTGATGATTTATTTTTTTTAGGGACCCCCTATTATTTCCAAAACTGTATCCTTGAAGTTTGGTCCAATGGGAGCTGAGTCAGGGCTTACTGATAGAAAAGAAACAGTTCCCAGGTGTTTCAGTGGGTGGGGGAGCAGCAGATCCCAGGTGAGCAGTCAGATTTTTTTCTGTCTTCAGTGCAAGCTGAAGACAGAAAGCAGGACAGTCATTTTTGTACCCACCTGCATATGCAAACACTTCACTTCCACTAGCTAAATCCAATTAAAAGAAAAAGAGATTTTTATATACTTTTTAGTAAAATAGAGGGAAGAATTGTCTAAAGCACAGAGGGAGAGGTGGAACTTAACCATGTAAGGCACTTGCTTGTATGTTTGATCTCATGGAAACTGGTATTGTCTCATATCTTCAGGGGACTTGCTTCTAATTTATTCTAGCAAGAATATCAAGAGCAGAATTATCAGTATGTGAAAGGTCCTAATTTGGGGGTTTGGCCCACTCACTGTGAGAAGGGGGGCAGAATGTGACATCTGGTAATCGATAACTTAATTTGCACTATACTGTTTCTTAGTGCCATGGCTCTTTTAAAATGCCTTAGATACATAGCTATCCTCAATTTCAAGTTCTAATGTAACTAGAATGACCCTCACAGCTGCTTTTGTAAAGCAGTTGAGAGTCCCTGAGGCAGAAAACAGTGCTTTTTAAAACAGTGTCAGGAAATAGTGCCACAGAGAAGCTTCTGAATGAACGTATTTGGAATGGAGGATGGTGTGGTAAGTGGAGAGAGGGAGTGGGGCAGGGAAGGGGGACCCATATTCTGGCTGCCCAGTGTTGTATCCTCCTAGCTATCCTACCCTCCTTGTCACTGCTCTGCCTGAAGAGAGAGAAGTGAAAATTAAGTTTTCCAGCCCCTTTCAGACACAGGATCCACTTTTTTTTTTGCACAGCACTGGGAATAATAGGTGTTGAAGAGCCTGTTAACAACAGAGATTTGTGCACCTAATTACTTTTGCACTGCACTGAGTGTTTGCCCACAGTGTCAGTGCCCCCCAACCTGTTGTCTAATTAAAACTCACGCTCTTTGTGTGTGGGCTTTTGTGAGCCTTTTCCCCCTCCAACCCTCTTCTCCCCAGATTCTCTTTCACTTACATAAAACAAGAGCTCAGGAAGCGCAGTGACACCAAGCACATGAAGTACTGACATGCTGTAGCTCTCTGGGGAGCACAGATGGGGGCTTCAGCTGCAGCAGGTGCCGAGAAGACAGATCCCAACTGAGCCAGAGAATTATTGTGCATCATCTGTATGGGCCTATTGTTTCGATGCATCCAGCTCGGTCACACGCTACACGGGGCAGCGGTGATGCTGAGGGGACCTAATTCAATCACTGCTTTTAATTTAGGAAATGAAAAGGATGTCCTTCCATCACTCCCTTCCCAGAATGCAGCACTTGCGGATTTCACAACAGACTTGACAGCCAGGCTGTGTTTGCAAGAGTTAGGGGGAGAAAGGGGGGACTAGCTGATTATTAGGCCTACAAATATATTTTCTATCCTCTTTCTAAGGGAGCTCTGTTCATTTTGTTGTGGCTAAAGAAAAGGGTCAGGCACTAAGGTTAAAGCTACTGCTCCACAAGCTGTAATCCAAACCTTATTTTCGGCCTTGTTAATGAAAGGTTGTGCTGCCTGCAGTGCTGGCCCAGACATCGTGTGCTAGGCACAGTGAACAACCACAGATGAGATTTTTCAGCTGTAACTGACAGAATTCCTCAGACAAATTGCAAAAACAATCTGCAGTGTGCAAGTCGTCAGGGCATCTAGGGATGTCATAGTTATGCTCCTGGCCCTAAGCGAACAGGCCTAGTTTAAACCAGAGCCTCTGCGATCAGCTCTTTTGCAAGTTGGCAAATTTATACATAAGAACAGAAGAGTCAACTCATCCATCTGCATCTCTGGAGATGCACGTGAACTCTATGCTTTTGAAGATCCTCACAACACCAGTGTTTTCAGTCTGCTCAGCAGCCAAACACTGAGTGGACAATAGAAAAAGTGCTTTCTAAACCAAGTTCAGGTTCCAGGACTCACACTGGGACAGACTGGAAAAGCAAGCCGAGTAGATTACATTGCCTCATTGTGACCCTTTCTGTGTGAGATGAGGAAAAGAGCGTTAAAAAATTTCAGTCTTGAGAGAATGTGGTGCCACCAGCATGCCAGGGAAAGCAGTGGGGTATCAGGGCGGTTGAGTCGCATCCCTGCTTGGACAGGGAATCATGGGGTGTCCAGGAGGAAACAACAGAAGGAGGAAAAAAATCAGGTGAAGGGGCAGATACAAAAAGTCAGTAAAAAGGTCTTATTTCAGAGACAGTAGTAGTAACATTGGTATGCATTCAGCACATACTAATTATATACTTCATATTCTTATATTTTATGCTCTATACTTTATTAGTTACTTTGAGTAGTTACATTTAGTAAAAGCTACAGGAGAAAATAGTATTGTTAAAGAATGTTACATATTTTTTTCAGTAAACTACATCACTGTGAATCTGCTGTTCATTAATATCTGTAAGCACTTTTCATTCAGGAACCTTAATTATGAAAGGGATAATTAAAAAGATGCAAGACAAATCTTGCTGCACGAGAAGGTGACTGTTGGAAGAGTGGAGACACTAGGAAATCAGTGCTTCCAAAAAAATGTCTTAAACTCAGCTGGATATAGGATATAGGGACATAATTAGCTAAGAAGATAGGGATGTGCCAGAGAAGTGTAAACTTGCTGAGAATTAGGGTATTCTATATAGATTTTAAAATAATGTTTTAGAGAGTTTACTTAATTTTGTGACTCTTTTTTAACCCTGGGCTGCTATTCTTTTATGGGTTTGAGGCAGCAAAGTAATAGCACTTGGCCTGTGTTAAGATGACATTAAGATGTTAAGCCTTCCACTTCCCACTGGCACTGCTCTAATTATAGCTGTTAAAACATTTGGGGAAGAAAGGGGAGAGGAGGGAAGGGGGAAGAAATTAACTGGTTTAGGTGAATTTATGCCACAAGTACTCGTGGCCCTGCAGTTCTCTTCTCAGCACTGGAGGTGGGAGGTGTGTTAGCCTGGGGTGGAGGGGATATCCCTTGACTCTCTGCTGCCCAGCCCATCCATGCCTTTGCCAGCACACAGACCTCCTCGATGGCATGATGTGTTTGAGCAGCAGGAGCCAAAAGAAGCTGTCCCAGTGTGTTTGCTTTCAGACTGCACTAATGCTGGCCAAGATCCATGGCCCTGGCCTGTGCCTAGCACAGCCAAAGCAATCCTGCTGTTCCCTCCTTTTTGCAGCAGTAAAGCTAACGCAGCCCTTCCCTTTCTGACACAAAAGCAATGCTCTTCCCTATTGGCCCCTTTGGAACAGAGATAGGATTTGGACATTTCTTTGGATGCCAGAAGTGAGCCATCTACACATGCCAGCATAAAATTTGCCCACACATGGCTGCCAGCAGGGACATTTTGCATCTGTTGCGTGAGGGGTAGCTGCAGGGCTGCTGATGCTGTGCTTCTCCTGGTGACATTCCCTTTATTTAACAGATATTAATATCGGGAAGTTCTGGAATCCATGACTGGACTTACACACTTGGGTACATCCTTCTCTACTGTAGGAATCATGGACCATTCACAGGAAGTGTGCCTGCTGCTTGCTGGCTGCGAGAAGGAATGTCACAGAATGTCACAGACTTCTGCTCCTAGCAGGAGAATCCCACTGCTTTTATAATCAAAGCAATCTAGGGTGTTTTTTTCCAGCACTGCTACCTTTTTAATCACCTCCTGCAGCTGACCTGATCACAATAGAGTGTGAGTTATGTATTTCCAGTTTAAACAGAGTATTTACAGGTTTTCCCATTTAAACACAGTATCTCCACAGTCAAGTTTTAGAAGTTTAAAAATTTTATTCTAATCCAGAAGTGTAATTCCTGATACATGTTTGCACCAATCATCTCATTTATAAATTCCTCTCTGCAGTTGAAGCATCACTGTCATTGATACTCTGCATCATCATGTTACCTGATCATGGCTGGAGTATGTATAAATCAATACTAATAAATCTGGTGGGATACTCTTAAAAGATTTGGCAGAAGGTAATAGACTGATTTTTAAGCCTTCTGTCTCAGTCTGCTTAAGTTCACTGCCGAGGGTCGTGCTTTCCACTGGAAAATTTTTAGGAGGCATTGAATCAAAACAGTTGCTAACCAGTGTCCTTAATAACCGACTGGATGGTACAAAACCAGGAGACTGTTTTACACTGATGGGTCCTAGAGATGCTAAGACTGTAGGTTTGCACTGGAGGTAGACAGAGCGTGGATCGGAGAGTTTTTTTCCAAAAGTTGTACCTGGGTAAGATCTTCTAAAGAAGACTTGCAGGCATAGAAAACTGCTTCACTCCCTTCATTGCTGTGCCACAACCCATATGCTAATTAATTATAATGGAAGAGGAACTAAGTTATATGTGAAATATTTCAGTAACTGGGTGGTCATTGCAGAGGAGGTGCTCTTTTTTCTAAATCACTGACATGAACTGGTATTACCACAGTAGCAACCAGGTTTCAGTAAGACTGTGAAATTCAAGGTCATCCAGAAAAATTAAACATTAAAAAAATCATTGATGATTTAAGATAATTGGTTGATGAGCTTAGTGGGCTAGTGCCAATTGCAGAGTCACGCTGATTTTGTGGAAGGGTCTGAAAATTATTAAAAAAGGAATAGCATTGTTTGATTTTTTTCTAAAATAGAGAAAAAATTTTCTCTTAATGATGAGCTCCTGTAGGGGACCAAAGGAGGATGTGACAAATGTTACTGGACATATATATCTTTATTTTGAACAGACTATGTAAGTGGGTAAACCACGTGGACTTGTCTTAGGAGTCTTAAATATTTTCTCATGGATGGGATGGAACAATGCTATGTGCAGTGAAACTTATTTTGGTTTACAGTTTTTATGTAGAAATAAATGACCGCTACTAGGTGGAGGAAGGTGATCACTGGGATTAAATACCCATACTTTTGCAGGAATAACTCATGCTCTGGTTAATCCCATCTAGATAAAGGAATGAGGATGTTTTGACTGTAATAGAAAGCAGAGAGCATTGAGAGTAAGAGAGACAAAAGCAAACATCTCATGTGTTGTTATCCTTGCAGAGATACTATTCATACTATTCCGATAGCCCATGTAGCTATGCGTAATGAAAATAGTATATGTGCCTCTAACATAAATGTACTATTGTATAACACTGCAGCACCACAAAATATTTGGGTATTGAGTAGCAGTTGTTAATAATATCCCTCCTGAAAACCTTGTACCAGATGACTGTAGCACAGGAATGAAGAGCTAATGCATGGTCTCATCCATGGGGCTGGCAAACTGTCACTTTGATCTTCTTGTACATATTTATAAACAAAATGTCTAAACAGCTTAAGGAAATCCTAACAAAATCTTTGTAACGAGAAGTGCATGTTTCACCAGAGACTATCTATTGTGATGGTGTGAGTTAGGCGCTTGGCCAGGAGGAGGTAAAGCTCAGTTAAGGAATTTTTATAGGGTTGAGTGACTGTCTGGTAGACTTTCTCTTAGAGAGTAAAGGCAACTGAAGAAAAGCCTTGTGCCTGGCTGGGGAGCCTGTGTCATCTCTCTTAGCTGGTGACTGGAGTTCATCATTATCTGACTTTAGGAATTACCTGAGAAGATCCCAAGTTGTGGTCACATTTGATGGGGCAGTGAGGGAAGGGAGCAAGATACATTTTTTTCTTTGCATTAACATGGTAAAGCACTGCTTTTAAAAAGAAGTGAAAGGCAAAAATGAATTTGGAGACTAATCAAGAAATAATCTACTGATTTTGTTGATGAAAACCAGCTTGTCAACAAAGTAGAAAAGTCAGGACAATAGTAATGAAGCTATCGAAAGACAAGAGTTCATAAAGGAGGCACCAGGATAATTTTATTAAATGACTTTGTCTGTCTTGTACAGCATCCCTCCTCAGGACTTGAATTCTTTGTTATGAATGGCCTCAGGAGGATTTAAAAGGATGGAATTTTCTTACTTCAGATTAGTTTGAGATATTTATGAAGGATTTAGACAAACTACTGGTTCTTTTAAGGCAATTTTGTTAATGAGAGACAAGTACCAAACCCAGGGCAACTATTTCCTCATCCTCAGAGAGATTTCTAACATGCCATGCTTCCGTAAGCCACACATTTGTGTACAGTGCACATCCTTCCAATAATATCTCCGTGCAGGCCAGGTGTGTTTTACACTTCCTTGGGAAGACATGGAGAGAAGTTTCATTGGCCTGTACTGAAAAACAAGCAATTCTGGCAGTCATGGAGTTCACACAGCCCAAATTCCTCTGGCTTTCAGTCCTTTGCCTTTTCTCTTCAACTTTCCTCTCCTCTCCTCTCCTCTCCTCTCCTCCTCCTCTCCTCCCTTGCTTTCCCACCTGTACGCCTCTACTGTCCGCACCGCCGCCT
>JAAGNO010027404.1:20541-69344 GCA_033439905.1 Ceryle rudis
TCCTCTCCTCTCCTCTCCTCTCCTCTCCTCTCCTCTCCTCTCCTCTCCTCTCCTCTCCTCTCCTCTCCTCTCCTTCCAGTGATGCCACCCTGATCCCTGTGCCCCACCAGGAGCCAGAGGACACCTGCACATTCTGTGTTGCCTCTGTGCTCCCTGTTTGCTTCCCTGGAAGTGAAGGACAAACATGCTCTGCATTTTCTATTCAGCAGGTCACAGATTTTGGTCTCTCATCTTTATCCTCATCCTTTTCATATTATTTTTAACAATTTAATTGCCTTGGAAATGCATATTCCTCTGGGCTAATGGTTCAGGAGCTGTTAATGATGAACGGATACTGACAACACAACCCGGGTGCCTGCCGGCTGTTGACTGTCACCTAGAAGATAATCTTTGTCTGATGGGGATGTGGAAGGTGTTAAATTTGTCAGAGCATTGTAACACATGTGCCGAGAACTACAGTGATGGACCTCTGAGCCCACCTGCTTCTTTGTGTGGATTGGAGAATAATCTTATTTATTCTACATGAATCCTTGTAGAAAAATGAATGAGTAGCCTCTCTTATTTTACCTTCCTGGAAGTATTTGACTGGGGAGCAGAATCTTCTTCAAGATGAGAAATTGCCCCAAAATATCTGGGAATTGTGCTATTGAGTTCTGTTTTCTGAAAATTTGAAATATTATTCCTTTTTTCTATCTATGCTAGACATGGCTTGGGGGTATTTTGTTTTAATCTGTTCTGTCCTTAAAACAGTTGTACCCTCAAGCTTGTATCGTGTGTTTTGTTAAAGTATGTCTTTATTAAAACCTCAAATTCTCTGAAGGGAACAAACAGTGACAGGAAGGTCAGATTATGTAAAGAGAGTACAAAATAGTGTCAGAAATTCATAGTATGAATGGCCTCGGGACAAAATAGGCTGCCTGTAAAGGGTTAGGGTCTGGGCTGTCCACTAAACAAATGAGAGATGCTCTCTGTTAACCCCTCTCCCTTCCCAAGGAGAAGAGAAAGGGAATAAGGGAGAGAGATTTATGGGTTGGAAAAAAACCCCTAAAAGTACTTTAATGAAAGTAATAACAATAACATGAAATATATACAAATATATGCAAACAATATCAAACCCAATACACACACCACCACCACCCCCCCCCCCGAAATTACATCACCATCACAACTGATGCTGTGGAGTAGGTACTGGGGAAGTCTCAGACTGGACTCAGTGCCAGACAAGAACCAGATTCAGCAGCTGAATCAAAGGCAGAACAGACGGAGTCCTCCTTGGACACAGGCTGTTGAAGAAGAGGCTTGACCCTCATGGTCCCTCAGCTTTATACTGAATATGACATATATGGCATGGAATCCCTCACTGGTCAGTTTAGGGTCATCTGTCCTGGCCACTTCTCCCCGCAGGTGCAGCCTTTTACTTCTGCACCCCCAGCATGGCACACAAGTGACCTTGGTCTGCACAGGAGCAAGTATAAGCAAAAGCCTTTCTGAACACCCCAGTCCTTGTCAGTAACTCTAAACATGGAGCGTTATCACTGCCGGAAGCAGAGACTGTCTGACAAAATCTGCAGTTAACCTCAGAAAGTGCCATTACTTAGAAGAGACTGAACTAGCTGGGAAGTAAAATCATTGAACAGTATGACCTACTCTAGATGATCCTGCTCTGGCAGGGCGGGTGGACTAGATAATCTTTCGAGGTCCTTTCCAACCCTTAACATTCTGTGATTCTGTGAACAGAATTCATTCTATTCTAACTCGAACCGGGACACAGCTAGTTAGGTAGTCTCGGAGTTTCTAACGTGACGATATGGTGCCTAAAGGTAACATAAGATTTCTGCTATTTTTCCCCCCAGAATATCAGAGTTTTTAGGGATGAAGAAATTAAAGGCACTTGAAACCAAGCTACAGTAAAACACACTGCACTACTGGCAAAATCATCATATGTCAACCATATGACTTCAGACTGTGTGTATAACTACACATTTTGGTCTTTAAAACTGAGTTGTCTGGCTCTTTTTTTTTAGTAATCAACATAACTAGAAGGGGAATTCTTTTGCACTGCAAAAATTATGGACTTGCTCTATAGTGGATCAACCAGGGTGAAACTGTTGTATATAAATGTAACATTAAAGGGTCCTCATAGAGGAATAATAGCTTTAGTGGGCTGGGCTTGTCATTGCAATAAATCATTTGATCAAACTTCAGCAAAACTTTGTGCTGTGGCTCAAACGAAGGAGTTTGCAGGACCGGTTCCAAGAATAATCACATTTCTCCACCTTCAGATCAAGAGCATTCAGTTGACCTAATGCCTAATGCCATCACGTATGAATGAACCATTTTTCTGTTTAAGAAGTAACATATAAAAAAGTTTTGTGGAGTGCTAAGTGTAGTTATGGAACAGATGAATTGGGGTAGGAAAAGTGATTCAAATGATACAAGTTTTGTGGTTGGTTGAGCCGTTAAAGTGCAAGGTGGAAAAACTTCTTTAAAAGGCAAAGCAAACTAAAATACAAGTGGCATATGGAAGCTCTAAGTGGGCATATTGGGCATATCATGCTTGAAAGTGGTGCTGGAAGATGGAAAGAGTGAGCAATTCGTGATGCAATAAATCTTAACGGTGATGAGTGGTCAGAAGGGGCTGGCTTTGCGGCCCTGTTGCCAATCCTTAAGCAGTATATCAAGAAAATTGGGTGCATTCCTGAGTTTTTATTACTGTAGCACCTAGAAATCAAGAGGTGGGACTTTTCATATTTAGCTCTCAGCACATAAACTAAAACAGCCCTTGCCTCTAATAATTTACCATATGAACATAAACCAGAAAATGGTTGTTAGACCTTGAAAATGGAGGAAGGTAGCTGTGGAGTCCTGATATGCTTTCAAAGCATTATTTATCTTTTAGGGTTACAATAAACCTGCTGATCATGTGGCAAAACCAAACCGAAGCATACTCTGTGAGGATGCTGCAGGCATTTTGGCCACCTTCAGCAAACCTGACCTCTGGAGCAGGGAAGTGAGATTTGTCAGATGTCCTTCACCATCCCTGAAAATCCATCCAAACTCAGTTAAATTATGAGCAGCAGAAACCTAGTGACTTGTCTGAGTCCTGATCTCTCATTCTGATTACCATTAGCCCCAGTTTCAGTGCAGTTTGTGGTCCAGCCTCCTTCCCTTCCCTCCACCAAACTACTGCAGCCGTACAGATCTGCTGCTTTCTAGCCCAGGCCTGCATAGCTCTGTACAGTCTTGTTTTCCCCACTGCTTTGAACCGTGGTTTGTCTTTCCACTCCTTATTTTAGTGCACTCCTCCACTCCCCACCTGAGCCAGTTTGTTAACCACATTTGGGCCAGATGGCTCCCTCCTCCCAGCTCCTGGGACACCAGCCACCCGCCCCCGAGAGAGGCATCATGCCTGGGCTCTGCTCCACCGCTTGCCTCCGCACTGATGTGGGCTTACGGGAAAGACCAGTTTTGCCCTAGTAATCCTCTGGGAGGATGGCACTCAGGCAGCTTGGCTGCACGCTGGGGCACTGCGTGCTCAGTCAGGAGGGTAATTTTTAGCAATCTGAATTTCTGAAATGTTATTTTTTTTATGTCTGAAACCTGGCCAGGTTGTCTTCTTTGCCTGACTCAGAAGCTATCTCTGCCAAACTTCAATTTTCTCTTTCAAAATACCAGGTCACCTTAGCATTTCAAAGGGAAAAAAAAAATACTCCTCTAATGTCCAAACCAGTATTTTTCTAGTATTTTATTTAGAAACAGTTGAACCATTTTGACTGAATTTTTATTCTATTTTTTTTATTAAAGATAATCCCCCGAGGCAAATGTTCAGCAGAGCTGGTATTACTCCAAATGGATAATGTTTGGCAAAGCCAGAAGCAACTGTGTCCTATAATGCAAAGTGTCAGTCAACCTTACTGGGCAATGCTAGAAGCTTTTTATAAAAGAACAGGCCTGGAGAAACATAAATTTCCATGTCATACAGTTCAGGATTTGAGGGGATTGTACAAAGAAGGAGAGATGAACATTATGCCATCTGAACTGAAAAAATTAAAAAAGTAAAAGCTCAGAACTGTGATGCTTCAGATCTGCTTTGTTCTTATTTTATAGGGGCAGCTTGAAATTTCAAAGCCGTCTTGCCTGTGGCTTTTTAAAAGCTTTTTATTTCCTGAGGCAATTTAGCTACTGAAACTGAGTATGAGGTGCTGTGAGTGCTCATGACTTTCAAGAAAAGAAAAAGTTGTCAAGTTTTGGGTTTTAATTAGATAATTACTTTGTTCCCTCTGCTTAGACAGTCATGTGAAAACCCACATGTTTGGTTAGCAGGTTAATAATGCTTCCGGCATTTGCAGCATTATCCTTAATGGTGTGCAATGGGTCTTTTATATTGCATTCCCTCCTCCCTTCATTATATACGAGTCCTTGTGGGAGAAGCAGGCAATTGGCACCTCATACCTTTCAATTTATTACAATTTTTTTCAAAACACAGCTGTGTTTAAACCCACCTTCCTAGCCCCAGTTGGGAGAATTCATCTTTCCCCTGCCTGAAATACTCTTCTCACCTTAATCATCCTCTGACTTGTGACCCTTAGTAATTAAAATGGTGGAGGCTTTCATACAATACAGATGCAGGAGTCTGATGATCTAATTAGAGGTGATGAATTTTAGTAGATTAGTTTTATGCACAGCTACTAAACTCCCTGCAAAGTCATTATTTGCTTCAATAAATCCTCCCCGCCTCGTCCTGCCGTGCAACATCTACTGTTACAGAGGCCATTGCCCTTATACCCACAAAACAAAGGACTTCCACCTATTTGGGCTCTGTCCTTCTGGAGAAATTACTGGATCCTTGGTCATTCAAATCAACAGTCCTGACCAGCTGTCCTAGATTTTGTTATTGTGGCCATAAAACGGCAGCCTGTGTTACAGCCCTGACCTGCTGCATGAACTTCACAGCCCTGGGGACTCTGATGAGGTGGCCTATGCCATGGACTTTGGTGTTCAGAAGATAGTCCAGCTGTTTGCTTCACCCACGACTGTACCCCTTGAGCTAATAAAATGTGTGTCTTCCTCCTTCAAATCCCACCTCTTTTATATCTTTAGTTTTGCCATGATGGATGCTGCGACAGCACACGTGTTACTACTTCTGCCTTCCACTGTGCCACAGCATCAAAACACAACTGATGTGGAGAAGAAGATCTAAAAGCATCTTGGCCAGTCTTTGCTATCATACTCTCAGAGAATCATAAATGGCCTTCCATGTTCATATACTCCTCAAAAAAAGCAGCTTGTTCTGGTTCAGCACTGGCAGTTGAAATCACAGATGGTGTTTTTAAACCACCTGTTTAAATACAGCTCTGGCAATCTTCCCCCTTTTCCTGGAAGCCACGTCACTTATGTTCAGTGTGGCAGCAAGTTCCTTCTCCCCATCCCTAGTCTCATAAGCTCAGACCTGCCAGTGCTGCTCTCCTGGCTCCTTCTCCCTGGGACTTTAGTTCCAATACGTGCAGAATGACTGTCCCTGTCTTCAAACAGCGAGACAGAGAAGGAGCATCCTTGTCGAAGAGGTGTGGTTGGGAGAGGGAGCACATAGTTGGCATGTCCCAGTACACGAGAAAATCGACAGGCCAGGACTTGTATTAGCCCAAGTCCCAGGCCAGTAGCCTATGTACAAAGTTGAACTTCCTATGTTTCTGTGGATCTGCAATGACTTCCCTTTAGATAAATGCAGCACCAGCACTCGTATTTCAAAACGTTGGTTCTGTCTTCACTCTAATCTGTGTCCTTATTTTAAAGACTGACACTAGTGTCTTAAACTGGACCTGATGAACACTTTCCTCCTCCTTCTCTCCCAGCTGGTATTTCTGGACACCTGTTTTCATGGTAATTCTCAGCTTAAACCATGACAAAGCCACTCTAAAATTAGCATCTTTTTTAGGACCTAATCCAGCAATCTTTTGCTACCAGGTGTACTGCTTAATACCTTGACAAGTTTTATTTCAGGAAAAAAAAAAAAAAACACCACCTACAAATGTCTGATAGTTGCATTTATTTCTGGTGACTCAACGTGACACTCATCTTCAAGCGCAGTCATTAATAAGAGAGAATGTTTTCCTCTTAAAGCACCTGAAATACGCTATTGCTTCATTTCTGGTTGGAAGGTGGGCTGCTAAGAACTACTGTCATCTCTCATTTGTTGTATTGTAAAACTGGTGAAATGAAGCATAGCTTTGGGAATGAGCTCGTAACAATAACTTGCATGGTGTGTTCTTAAGGGAAGAGTCAGAGCATCCCTGTACGTGGATACATTTCCATGCCCAGTCCATTCCTTCAAGCCCTATACATCATGTAAAATGAAAGACTATGTTGCCAAAGTAAACTACTATAAATACAGAGCGTGTGACAGCAGCTTATCTGAAGATGTGTCTATGGCTTTTCTGGCTCTTTCTCACCAGTTGTACTGTACATGGATTGCAGGTGGTCAGGAAATAGGTCCTCTCCTTGTACCTGCAATGCTTTTAAGCAATGTTCTTATCTGTCATAGACTGCACATCACTTTTCTGTTTGTAAATTCTGTATTGGCAGCTACCCTGAAAGTGTGAAGTCATGTTTATACACCAAAGTAGCACCAGTGGTTAAACACATGGATGTTGAGACATAAGTTATACTCAGAAAATGAGTTGGATTTGGGTGTGGGACTGAGCTGGCTGTTACTTAAGAGCGCATATGGTACAAGAGGTGTCTGCTTAGTGTCGACCCCGTACCGTCGCACTTACAGAAACCACTTGGACAGTGCATGCAATTCCAAAGCATAAAGCCAGACTCCTTCTCTCCTTTTGCCAGACAAAACCTGTGAGTCACTCTGGTAAAGACCAGCATGGTTTACTAGAAGACGCTTAAGCCCCCAGGGCCTCAGTCTGGCATCTGAAGCTGCCTCAGGGGAACAAACCAACTATCCCCAACTCCCTCAAAAGCTCCCGTGACCTGTGCCAGGGCAGACTGTGCAGACTGCATTCAGGTCATAAGGATGCAGCTTGGTAATGCAGTTCATGGTCTTAGTGGCTGCTGTAGCTACCTACAGGAAAATGGTTTTATCTTAGAGTTTTTCTCTCAAAAATAAATTGGTTTTCATCAGTTTCTGGCAAGCCTTTTTAATTTTTCCGTTCTGCTTGTTCCTTCCACAGAAATTAAATAATCAAAGCAGTCATACATAATGATATTTAACAGTAATCCCAAGTGAAAGAAATTCTTTGCTTTTCAACCCTGGGAAAGAAATGGATGTGGGGACTCTTCTACATTCCTCATCTCAATCTCTTCCCTTCACCCATGCAATTTTCTTGCATTTTGAAAGAATCTTCTTTTTGGATTTCTCCATGAATTTGGCTCCTGATGCTACAGCAAAACCTATGTGGACAGACCCTGCCTGTGCAAGGAGTCCCTTTAAAATCAGCAAGATAGGTTGTGAAAGCATGGGCACATCTCTGCAGACTAACATGCAAGGTGAGGACCTTCCTTAACTTTCATATCTAACAGACTGGTGGGCAAGATTTCCTGTAATCAGATGCATCTGCTTGTGTCACATCTGCTCAAGACAACTTATTTTTATAAGAAATAGTACAATAGTCTCCTTATTACAAGGCAGGTGGATGTGGGCTGTTCATGTCAAGGTACGTTTTGTATGGAGAAGTCAATGGAACGGGGAAGGCTGAGGATAAGGATGAAGGTGAGGATGAGGATGAAGATGTGGATAAGGATACACGCTCTGTGTTTCTGCCAGGTTATTGGATTTGCTGTTAGGTTTTTGTTTGTATGTTTTGTATGTTCCCGAGTGTGGGGACACAGGGAGAAGAGAGACAGACATTGTCACAGCACATAGTCAATTTAATAAAGAAGAAAAGGACATATTTAGATAAATAGGGAAGGGACAGAGCAATCAAATGTCTTGCTTGGTAAACGCAGAAAGCTTTTGTAGCAGGAATGAAAAAAATTCTTCTCTTTCACAGTTTGAAACCTTTTGAAGATCAGCCTATTCTAAGTAAAATAGAAGCTAAATAATATTGTAATAGTCTGTAATATCATACGTTTATGACTGTATTAAAACACTCACAAAATTATGAGCCATGAAAGGAGAGGCAGAAGAGGAAAAACATCTTCAAATTTCTCTATTAAATGTACCTGATTCTACAGAACTGAAATTTTGACTTGATGAGCTTTAGAAATGGTAATACAATAGACAACTCGGTCTTTGAGGCTGCCATTTTGAATGGAGCTCATGACTGCATGAGTTAAAAAGTTTGAATGTCTGACGGGTCCAGGAGGAATTGAGGACTACCCTCTCATTTCCAGTGGTGAAATGATCCTTCTCCAAAACATGCACTGCAAAATTTTGTATGTAGCAGCCTTTTAGGACAGGAATTGGAGGGGAATGAGTAATTATGGATAGCCTAGTAAGATTCACATTTGCAATATCTGATTGATCAGGTACTTCATATGGGGAGCAAGGGAGAAACCTGTGGTGTCTAGGCATGTCAATATATCGCTTGTTATGGGTATTCTGATCATTCCTAGGAGACAGAGATGGAAAAGGACTTGGCATTTTGATTAAAAAATAATCTGCAATATCAAAATCCTTGGTATAACTCTTGAGATAATCCCAAGTCTTTATGCTGCAGCAAACTACAGATAATCTTCATTCATGTGATCCTGCTCAAGCTCCTGCCTCACACCCTTCCTCGGTTCAAGGAAACAATTGAGATGCTAAGGAGATGTTCACTCTTTGTTCATTGCCATTGCTTACTGCAATGTATGAGCTGCTTCATGCTGATGGACGGAGCGTGAGGACACTGCTAGACGAGTTTGTCTTTACTGTTAGCACTCAGACCCTGTGGGGCTATATCGTTCTTAGACGAGTAAAGGCTAAGAGGACAGGCCACAAATTTGTAGGTTGCATCCCAAAACCACCCAGACAGTTTGTAAGTATGTGTACCTCAGTGTATTGCTGATGGCTGAAAACAAGCTCACTCCAGCTTAATGGGAGAGGAAGACAGGAGAAATCCCTCTCTGCTTTTGCACAGAAGAATGACGATGAGTGTGATGATGGTATTTATACAGAAACCACTTTCCAGAATCAGATCAGGGCAGGAACACAGACCCTTCCTTCACACGTCCCTTTCTGACTGTTTTCCTGATAACCTTTACCTCAGCGTAAAGGCAAATACAACTACATAACAAGTACATGTGAATGGATAGAAGTCCCCTCTGAAGTGTATTGAACGCTGTGCTAGGCATTTTGTTCCTCCCCAGGAAAACTGTTGTGATGCTTAAGAGGGTGAAAGAGGGAATGTGAGATTGTTACAGGGTCTTTTATCGAAGGAAATGGCTGATACCCCGTGCTTTTATGTGTATTTGTATCATTTTGTACGATTTTTTTTTATAAATAATGAGAACCTAGTAATCATATTGCCATATACCAGTGCTGATGACACAATCTCCACTATGAAATACATATATTCTTATATGTGCACACACATTCCTGTTTTACTGGTGAACACTGTTGTTCCCACAGTCAGTTGCCATGGCATTGCATGCCTGTATTAATGATGTAGGTTAATAAATTGAGGAATGTAACGGCACATGCTCACAGTTGCAAATAAAACATTCATATACTGGACTTTAATTACAAACAATAATTTACCATTTCCTGGCCTTTTGTCAGACAACTGAAAAACATTTGTGCTTTTTAGGAAGTGTTCTAGGTAGGGTTCAATAAGCACCAAAAAATGAACTGAGGATTGCAGTGGCGTCTTGTGATAGAAAGATGCAGGTGTGGTTATGGTTTAGTTGGGTAGGAATGGAGGCAGGATCTAGGTGAAGTGATTTGCTTAGAATTACATAACAGATTTTATTTTGGAATTGAAAATAGAAGACAAATGTCTGCCATCCAGGATGAAAACTGCACGTCCATCTTTTTTTTTTCCGAATTGAGCATGTTGACTAATTTATCCACAAGCTGGGATGTCTCTGTCATTAGCTGGAACAGACAGCCCTATAGAAAATAGAAAATGAGTCTTCACTATTTCACTTGAAAACTGGAGAGAAATGGGTTTACCTGATAAGTATAAATGCTCTTCTGTAACACATTCCAAAAGTCTTATGCTATGCATTTCTTTGATATTGAAAAGCAAAGGGTAAACCTGCAAGTGTTTGTGCTGCAGTTAATCTGACTGAATTCAAGCCTAATTAGTTGGCCCAACCCGCTGGACCCCAAAGCATCCAGAAATGTCTTATCAGTATATACAACATTTAAATACTGAGGCGTGTTTATGTTTTACCACTTACAGGGCCAGTGTCAGTACAGCCTTGAAAAGTTCAATTTGCCCTTTTCTAGTTTCCTGAGGTGGCATTTCCTTCACTCCCCAAAAACCTGCCTCGGAAAAGTTTAGATAGGACAGTGGTGATAATGAATGTGCTCGATGTGTCTTGGAAAGTACTTTTTGCCTTGCAGAATTGTGTTAATAAACAAACAGCAGCCTTGGTTTAAAGAAGCAGTAAAGTCACTCAGAAACTTGTGTTGTCTCTGCTCCATTAATTTTCTCTCCTGTGGGACATATCTATCTCTACCTCTGTATCTATTAAACAGCTTTTTCCAAGTGATTATGGTCTGAACTTAGCGCATGATTTGATGGGTCCTGAAGCTGCTTAAATTGTAAGCACACAAATTTTCCTGCCCATCACTAATTTTTATGAAATATCAATGAAATAAAAGTAGTTATCAAAAAGGAGAAGACCATGAAAATGCCTCCTCCCCTTTTCATATCAGAGCAGAAGACTGTTTTGACTTGGCATGGTTCACAGCATCAGAAGGTTATATTCTGGCAGTTTACTCAGCAAATGAACAACAGATGAACATAAGCTGTCAGTGAAATAACCACCCAGTTGGTTGTTCAGAGGAAATGTGTTGAGAGTTAATGTCTACTGTTTGGGCATCTGTCACAGAGGACATTAAGCTCCACAGGGATGGTACCACCTTACTGTTTTGCAGTAAATAAAGAAGATGCTCCTGTACTTCTCATTCTCTTCTCCTCTGCACCCATCCTCCAAGTCAGCTTCCACACTGAAGAGGAACTGGCTACAGCAGAGAACAAAGTGGAGCTCTGGAGAGTGTCACTTTGTGGTCTATTTTTTCCTCTACTCCCAGGAACTATTTTGCAGTCCAGCTGAATATGATATGTAGCTTTTTGCTTATGGAAGGAAGGTTACGTCTTTTTTCTGTCTTCTTTAAGCCTTTCTCATAAACATGATGATGTGTAGATAGAAATTGTGTTCGTAAATCGTGTGTACTATCAGGTCTTCCAACATTGCCCTCTCCATTCTTGCACTGTCTCCTGCTACTGTTGGCTGCCTACAAGATGCACGTAAAGCTGTTGCTCAACTATTCAGGAATGCTGTCAGCAAAGGATAACATTGCCTATGGGGCAGCAAAAATAACAGTTACAACACCTGACCAAAAGCTGCCATTGCAGTGCAACCTCTCAAGCAGATGGATGATAATTTTGTGTGGTTTTCTGTTTAAAAGAAAAGCTTTATTTAATTCATCAAAGTAATTGTTCCTGATAACAGATGTAAGGATAACAGTGGACATCATGTTTATGTTCTGTTCCCACTTCTAATACTGCAATTTCTGATTAGAGAAGCAAAACCAAACCTGCACCAGTAATAGTAGCTACATTTTTCAACTGGGAAATGTTGCTTAAACTTCAGGCAGCTTATGAAGGAGAAAATAATAATTTTAAATACCTAAGACATTCTCTAGAACAAGTTCCTCTAAAATATTTTCTATTGGAAGCATTCAATACATATAGCATAGTACTCTGGCAAGACAGGTAAGGTGGTAATGTGAAGATTGTATCTGCTTAGATGAGAGATACTCTAATTGAGACGTGATGTAGAACTTGGAAAAATGAAAATAAATTAGTAAAAGATAAAGGAGATTAAGATTTTCTAAAATTTCTTAATCCTGAAGTAGCTTTTGAAAGAGAGTAAAGAACCCCTGGTGTCTGAGCATAGGTACTGCTGAAAAAAACACGCATTGACAGGACTGGGAAAGAGATGACCAGTAAAGAGAGATTTCTGTGATTATTTGTGAAGGAAATGAACTGTCAGATCATCTTCATGGCAGGAGTACACTGCCTGAGAGCTGGCAGAGCAGGAGCATATTAACTTTCTCTTTTGTTAGCCTATGACTTCTTGAATGTCTTCATTCTATGTCTGTTCATGTTATGAACATCAGTTTCCAGCACTTGGGTAGGATCAGCTGAGAAGCATGATTATGAGTGATGTGGCAAAACAGCTTTCTGCTCTCCATGTGTGCAAGATCTGCTTCTGGCACTTTTTTTTTTTTTTGGCTGTTCTTGACAGATGCAGAAGTGGCATATTTTTTGCCTCTGAACTCCTAATATACTAGTAAAAAAATACTTCATGTACCTAGGAGGTCTTTGTGTGCCTTGGCTTAGCTGCTGATAGTCACGCCAATGTGTGTTTTTCTGCAGTGCTATTAATAATTTTATGTAGTGGCTTTCCCAGAGAAGACCCTAATGACCAGGAGAGCCAACAAAGTCAGAAGCTTGTGTTGACTTCTTGTAAGAAGGAGTATTTTTATCTCTACAAGGGTGATTGGTTTTGGGGGGGGCAAGGGGTAACGTGGCGTTTTGTCTGTTACTCGGTGGTGTGTTTGACCACAAATTGTAAATTACAGGGTTTAGGCTGTAGTCTGAAGTCTGCTTGGAAACTGTGTGTCCTCAGCAGGGCAGGCATTTTGAAACCTGTGGTGAAAAGGAAGTATTGAGTAGACTATTTGCAGGAACTGAGAAGGAAAGGGGTCTGACTCAGGCAAAAGGATGGAAACTGGATGAAGCTCAAGAGCAAATGAGAGCTGTGGTGGAACAGTAGGATTTGTTCTTTTTCTGTGCCTACCTTCAAAGATATGGGAAACCCAGGGGGAGATGTTAATCACTCCTAAAATAGCACTGGAGAAGCCTGGAACGCTACAGCGACAACAGAAATTGCTGGGAGCTGGGGCTGTAGGTGCTCTGTTGAAGAGGACTATCTGTGGATGAATCCTCAGCTGGAAGAGGAAATGTGAAAACTTAGAAGGGAGGCCTCGTGCATCCACACTGATATCTGGAGGAGAGGGCGAGCTGCCTACACAAGCCAAAACATAAATGCCTGTTAGATAACAAAGCAAAGAGACTGATCCACTGAAACAAGGATAGAAAGAAATAGGCAAAGGGAGAGGACGAGCGAGAATGAGAGATGTGGAGCAGGCTTTCTCCAGGCTAACACCTAAAGACAAAGTTTTCGAGTAAGGACGTATGATGTATGCATGTATGGAGTATATCCCATGAAGTGCATGGCTCCCAAGCTTCTCTCCTCCCCTACTCCATGAAAATTACTGCTGGGGTAGGGATTAGTAGCAACAGTTCCTCAGACTTGTGCTATATATAGCAGAGCTCAAAAATGTCTCCTTCCTACACCTCTGCCTGCCAGCCAGACACATCGTTTCTACCAAAATGGTGATAATACAGAGGTGCATTAACACACTAAAGGGAGAAGATACTACTGTCTTTTAGGAGTACTCCAGTCTGTAACTGCTGTGTGTCACATCACTCCTGTCCCCACAACATCCCTCACTGTCTGGCCCACGGTGTGCTGGGGTGCCCACAGAGCCCAGTGCAGGGCTAGGAGCCACGTCTGCCAGTGGGGGAGACTTCTTGCAACCATTCTGACAAACATGTTTAACATGAGATGCCACCCAGCCTGAACAGTCTGAAAGGCAGATACATCCTGTGGTCAGAAAAGGGGAGGGGATAGCCAGGGAAGCCATTTTGCCAAAGATCCTCAGTTAGTTAAGGCAGTGAAGATGAGAGCTAGTTAAGAAGACAGGCAGAAGGACCTCAAAATATGTGCTTTGAGACTTGACCAGATGATCCTTGAGGTCCCTTTGGACCTGGTATTCTAGGATTCTATGAGAAACAGGAGACACAAAGAAAGCAAATTAGGACTGACTGAAGGCGAGGCCCTGAAGGCACTGATTAGTGTTAAGGGCCCAAGTGAGTCTGGTCTGACCTCACAAACCCTCTGCCCATTGGCCCAGGAGCCCTATTTAACCTGAGGTGGGAGATGTTGTTTGATTGTGTGTTGAGGATGAGGTTTCAGGGTGGGCTGTAGGCCTATGCTGTATGTAGGTAGCTTGTCTCCAGTCCTCTTTTTTTGTCTTCAATTCCAGACAGACCTGGAACCCATGTGATAGCCCTGTTTCCTGCTACTTCTGGATGCTGGACCTTGTTTATTATTTTACATTGTCTTTGGACCCTGTTGTTAATCTGGGCTTGCTCACTATGGTTTTTGTCAGCTCCAGGCTCCTCTTCCTTCATAGATCAGCACTGTTCTTGTGGTTTGTTGTACCTGGGAAGTGAGGTGAGTAGTTTAGAGATATGTTACTGCATGCTTATCTGGTTCTTAGCTTCATCCCTGGTTTTGTACACCTGTGTGCTGTAAGTTAGGATGCTGACTGAGATGACTGCTTTGTGTAGACATACCTTATGTAAGAAGAGATATTCTCAAGTCTTACTTAACTTATGACTTTGGTCAGTTGCTTGCTCTTTTTTTTTTTTTTTTTTTTTCCCTTTCTTTTCTTTCCCCAGGCTGATGATTGTTTTTTAGGCTGTTCAGCTCCTCTCTATTTAGCTCTTCCATTAACATTTAAGAAGCATCTAAACAATGCAGCAGGCTTAGCAGATGTGTAACAAGATTGGAGGCAAGTTCCAACAAGCTGTTTGTGAATTACCAGACTAAGCCTCGAGTCAGGACAGGAGAATAGAATTTGTCAGATTACTAAGGGGGTTAGAACTGTACAAATCAACTGTTGGTTTCTGGTCCCTCTTTAGTCTACTTCTAAGTGTGAGGAAATAGTGGCTTATGTAACTCCACTAGAGTTGCTTAGATGCTTGTTAATAGCAATGTCTTTTCTACTACTAGACTAAATATAGATGGAAGTATTTTAATAACAACAAGGTACCAAGCTCTAATGCTTAATGTGAAACAGTTAACAGTGGATACCTGTTAATTTGGTTTTATGCATTTTAACTTCTTGCTGTTATGTTTCCTACATGTCTCTGCCAAACTTCATCTTTGTACCTTTCAACTGAAACTTTCTGCAGAAATAGATCCTTTATATCTTCCTTGAAGCAGGACTTGAGGAAGGATGGATTTTTATCAGCCTAAGCATTCTCTTTAAATGCAACCAAACAGTACAAATTTTTTATTCTTTGATTCAGAAGTCAAACCTCTCTCAAGAAATAAAGGCTTTCTCGTCTGGGATAACAAAACGTAATGTCCAGTCATGTGAACAGTTAGTATACTGGAATGGGTGTTCGGTGTTTTGTATAAGGAAGGCTGGATCCCCAAGCTGTTAGCCAGTGCTAACAGGTAGAAAGAACAGATACAACTATGGTAGTTTACTTCAGGGTCATTAGGAGGAAAATGGCTTTGTTTTCAAAATGGTGATAATCTACATAATTGGATTTTCTAATCTCTATTTTTTTGTGCTCTCAGCTG
Source organism: Ceryle rudis (assembly GCA_033439905.1). NCBI lineage: Eukaryota > Metazoa > Chordata > Aves > Coraciiformes > Cerylidae > Ceryle > Ceryle rudis. The sequence continues at coordinate 36,154 of JAAGNO010027404.1, forward strand.
TTTTGGATATTGAGCATCTATTTAGTAGCTTTCTAATATTCTATTCTGAAAAGTCTAAGATGACTGAGTGATTGCCTCTCCCTACTTTGAACTTACAGACTGCATTTTAAAGTAGGAGAGTGAAAATGTGATGTGTGTTTTTTAACTCCCCAGTTCAACCCAAATGAAGTAAAAAAGTTTGCCTTATCAAAAGGATGCAGAGTTAGAGATTCCCAGAAGAGTGCGTGTTCTTGTTCTTGGGGGTTTTAGAAGTTGAATCCTTGAGGGAGGGAACATTACAGTCAAGTTCTGTTCCCAAGAGACTAAATGCTGCCTTATCTCCTGCATTTTTCATAAGATTTTTAAAGTACCAGCTGCTGTCTTCATTTTTTTGCTACTTGAGCTAATGATAAGTAGTTTAACTAAAGCAATGAATCATTCACACTGTTTTTTTTCAAAAAGCCTATAGTTATTTCATGAATTTCTGGATTTATTAATTTCATAGTTGCTTCTTCTGCTACAAGTGCTAATTTAAAAGGACTACAATTAAATTGGGACATAGAGCCAGCCTGCTTTTCTTGAAGTTCAGCTGAAAAACCTGTCACTTTTAAGAACAAACTTGGGAAGTGACTATTGTAAAAGAAAATTTAGTGTGTGATTTTTTTTAATACAGTAATATAGTACGAGAAGACTTAAAAGCTAATATAAATAAAGTTTGAGTACTTTCAAAAAAATCATTTCACTGTTTGAAAACGGCTTCCACTACATGTCAGAAGTAGGCAGCGGTGCCTTCTGAATTGATGTCTATGTCTGAGGAGAATACAAAACATGAAGTGTCTATGGATGATCTTTTCTCAAGGATAAAGCACCTCTTAGGCTCTAGTGAACCCCATAGTTCACTGAATACTGACTTGAAATCTAAAAGCTATTCAGAATCTGGTCTGGTGCCCCTGGAAAGTGGGAACTCTGCTACGGGCTTCACTACAGGCAGAATGGGCCTGCAAGAAGTGTGTTCATGTCTTGCATAGCCTAATTTTTTTTTTTGTAATCTACATGTGATTTAACATTTAACCGTTTCTTGCAAGGAGAACTGAACTTGTACACAGGTGACTTGTAAAAGCTGAACTTTGTCCAGGAGTTACAAGCATTTCAGCAAATGTCAGGTGGGAGACTTGAGAAGTGCAGTGAAAGATGCTTATTAACTGGAAACACTCTAAGGGGGCAGGCAGTGTAGAGCTTAAGGAGGCATTTCCTGGGTTTTGTCCAGAACTATGAACTGTTGCTCCGTGCTCTCTATAGGAGAATATTGAGTTATCTTTCTTAGGAAGGGGATAGTATCAGTTTCAATTCAAATCTCATTGTACACTCAAGCATGGAAATACATAGTTGTCTGAGGTCATGCAAAAAGTCTGATGGCCATGAACAGAGTTCAGATCTCAATCTTCTGTTCTACAACCCATAGCTTGTTCTTTCTCTATGGAGACAAGAAACAGGACACTCCTATTGCTAAGGAACAGGAGCAAGGCCAGGGACCCTTCCCTGTCCCTATTTTATTTCTTCTCTGCAATATAGTATTTGTGGTTTAATCCTGCAAATGCTTACTGACATCAGCAGGCTACAATAAAATCAATTAACTACTCTGTCTATAAACAGGGAGGCTTGTATTTGCCTTGTCTGTTTAGTTTGAAATTGTGACTGTATGTGTACTTATCACTCCTCTGTTAGCGTGCCAGGGACACACTGCATCTGAAAACAAGAGATGATGACATTTGGGTTGCACAGCAGGGATGACTTGGACAAGTAACTGACTTGTAAGGGGTGTGATCATAGAGTGCAGATGATCATTATGAGCATCTAGTCTTGTAGTGAAATGGAGGTCAGGATTTTGTGTTTGCTGGTGTCAGGACCATGGTGGTGCAGCTGGAAATGCTGCTGCCAGACTTCCTTAGATCTCTGTGCAGCTTTTTGTATCCCCACTGCTCTCCTTGTTTCAATAAAGTAGTTGCTGCATCTCTTCAGTGAAGTCCTGTTCTGTCAAGTGGCAAAGAGCTCCAGGGAATTGATGTGGCTACTGCCATGTGGAGGGCTTCACAGCATGGGCCTCTGGCTTCTGAAACTGTGATTCTCTTGAAGTAGGCAAGGCACAAACTGCTAGGAATTCAGCAGTTGATATGCTCTTGGCTGTTTGGTATGAGGTATTCTTCTAGTCTACTTTCCTTCAGACCAAAGAAGTTTTAAGTGTATCATTTCTAAAAGAGCCTTTGAAAATTTATATGGACTTTGTCATCATAAACTTAGAGCCTGGAGTTGAGGGGGTCTCCTTGGTGGGTGCTGGGGAAAGGCCTTAGCAGGAGTTGGTTAGGGCTGGACAGACATATGGGCTACTTGCATGGCTGTAGTTCAGGAAGTGCATTGTCTGTATGATTCTGTATTAGAAAAGTTCTTATTTCAGCTTTTTCTTTAGATACTAGCTTGCTATGAAATGACCTTTAATTTACCTACAGGTTCTGTGGTCTATTCTGCTAATACCTGAGTTTTGTTTGCTTTACAGGTGATGAGTACACATGTAGAAACTCTGGCTGTACTGCATTTTTCAGATTCTTCAGCTTTCTGTGATTCTTGATACTTCAAATAATTTTGCTAGTTTCTAGAGAAGAGATTCAAACTTTCCTCACAGCTCCAAGCCCAGATCTTGCTGATTTATTTCCACTGCTAGGCCTTTGAGGTATTCTGCTGGGTTTGGTGTGGCCTCAAATGTGCTGTTGCTTTGTGCTGCCTTCTGCTGAGAGCAGGGGCAGCAGAGTGGATATATCCAGTTCATTCCTCCAGTTAAGTTTGATATCTCTATGTGCACTAAGTGTGCTAAATCTGACAATGCAGTTGGGAGCTATTCTACACTGGAGAGGTGTCCTACTGAACAGCGTATCCTTTCTGTTTCTTTGTCACACCTATTACAGAGAGCAGAGGATCAGCTTTCTGTTCTCTTGGTCACTCAGCATTTGTTCTTTCCTCCTCAAGCTGCTTAGGCTTTCCAGCAAATGCTGCTGTAATGTAAGTTTAGGTGTTCTAGTATTGCCAAAGAATTACCTCAGTGCTAATTAAGGAAACAAAGAACCTGTTTGGATATGTCTAATAAAATACTTAATGCTAGTTAAGAAATACAGCTGATCCAGAGACTGGTATATGAGATGGAGTACTGTATTTTTTTTTTTTTTTTTGCCTGGTACCTAGCTAACTTGAATGACTGTAAGGCTGAGTAACACCCCCTCTCTCAGAGCAGGAGAAAATTAATCCTCTGAATGTGTCCTAATGAAGTATTTCTCAACATCACATGTAAGCGATACCTGACCCTAGGTCATGCAGGGAGAGGAAAACCAGATGTTTGTATCTTGTACTTGACAAGTCAGTGTCCTGCAGCCCATATTTAAAGGATGCTCCCATCAGGCATGCTTTCATCCATGAACTGTTGTGACTTATGACATTAGATCCCCATTCTGAAGTAAGCTGGGGTTTTTGTTAAGACCCAAAGCCTATTACTTTTTGAATCATGTGAAAACTCGCATTCCTAACAAAGATCTGTACTCCACCAGTCTGGTGCTGGTGTACAACTTCCTATGGCTTTCTTTTTACGGACAAGTATTGGTTAGGCATTTCAGTCACCTTCAATAAAATAGTTTGTTTACTGTCTGGCCAGCTGATAATTATCCCAGTGGATGTCTTTGTTTTATCTTTAAGTCAACATTGTCTTGCACAAGCATTAAAAGTATCATCTAAAAGAACTACTGGAAGCCCTGAAGGGATGAGAAGGAGGGAATGTGTTGTGTTCAAGTGGCATCTGGAGGGGAGAGTGGGGACAAGACACTGCTTCTGTGTTCAGCTCAGGATTGATTTCCATTAAGGGTAGCTTGAGGCTAGGTCTTGGATCAAATATCACTTGGCTGCTGGAGTGCTTATATAGGTTTGCCAAGTGAAACAATTTTCCAGCACAGGACTGCTGCATAATACTGGTGGCTAATAAACATGGTACTCTTTCAGAGTACCTGTCTCTAATCCCAGTAACTAGTTGTGTTAAGACTTGCACTGTAGTAAAATGTCCTTATTTTCCCTTCAGTGTCCCTGCATTAAAGATGATTTCTGGGTGCCTGGCAAAGTGGAGGGATTTCTTTCCATGGGACAATGATCCTAAACAGGTTCACTGTTCTACCTCATGCTGGCCAGCACTTTAGCACAGGTTTAGAACTCCCCAAAGCTTAGTCTTAAGAGTTAAAAGGGCCAAGGGGAGAACTGATGAAGCAGAGTGGTAACATGGGAGAGGTCTTTTAATCGAGAACATCAATGAGCACATCTGTACCTTGTAGCTAGGGAGGAGAGAGAGCCTGACTCAAGGTCTCCCTGAACTTTTAACTCTCAAGGGACAACTCAAATTAACATTACTTAAAGGAGCATTGCTTTTTCTACCTGCAAGGCAGAGAAAGGGTGCATTTAAATGGAAGTTAGATGATTTGGCCATAGAAATAAATTCTGGCATGATAAATACAATTGGAAAATGATATTGCAACTTGGATTACAGCTTGTTGGCTTTTAAGATGCTTTTAGAATCTAGTTACTAAGGGGGACTTGAATGATTTCTTGCCTTTAAGAGAATAGCATAAAGCAGGCAACCTCTACCTTGCTGTGAAATCTAGGGAAGCAATGGTGAACAAGGGCAGGGAGAGGAGAACTTCAATAGCAAAGCACCCACATTTTTTAAATACAACTCCTGTGATTGCTAAGATGCCAGTTTCAGACATATGAACATGGCTAACTCTATACCCAGGAAACCTGATAATGGCAGCAGTTTAAAAAATCTAATCAGAGGCCATTAGGAAAACAGGCCCAAGAAGATTAAAAAAAAGTGTGGTGAAGATCCTCAACATCACTCTTTTTGAATGGGGTGGATAAAAGCTAAATATACTCAGGTTTTTGGAAACCTATAACTGTCCTGTTAACTTGCAGCAATTTCTGTTTTTACTTGGTGATAAAAACCTGTCAGCTCATATAGGTCTAACTTGCTTTATTTCTAATAACTGAATATTTTAAGGTGGATTTGGTCTTCTGATCTACTTACCTGTTAAGATGGAAGAAAATTGGCAGGAGTACGTTTGTGGAGGAGGGACTTCAAAATGAATAAAGATTTCAAAGGGTAATCCAACCTGCTTTATGCTTTGGGAAGGGAAAAGTTTTCTCTCTTGAGTGGTGTGATCAGGAATGAGCAGATGCTTATGGATACAATGTAAATTGATATGTAATCTGGATGTAATCGTATTTGAAAGTGCTGGCAGAGACCCTGTGATTTCAAAGGACCACCTAAAGAGGTCACCCCTCTATGGGCATCACTGATTCTTGTTGGATACCTTCTCTTCTGTTTTGAAAGCTCCTTACTGCAGGATGCTCAAAAAATAAACTGATATTGCCATGCCTCTGCATGGTGGTAGTCTGGTAATTCCTGTGAAAGCAATTGGATTATTTCAGTTTGAAACCATTCTCAAATTTCTGATTTAAGAATATTAAGCTACTTGGAAGAAGAAAATACTGGTGCCCAGGAAGTGAGGTGCATGAATACCTATTTTTGTATAAGTGAAAGGAATGCACATGCTGTAATACTGCGTTTATTTTTTTTCTCTAAATACTGACACAAATAAGAGGAGACAATATCTGCCCAAGCAGAGTCCAGTAGTTAAAAGTCAGCTCTGACTCGGATTCCTCTATTTTATTCCAGATCCAGGACCTTTAAAATTTTAAATGTTTTCCCTAATGAAACAATTGTATTGGCATCCAGAGATACCATTTCAGATCAGATGTGTTAAATCCTGTACAGTAGCTTGTGGAGCAGTAATTTGTCAGAGCTGAACTTAAGGGAATAACTCGTGTACAAAAGCTGAAGTTGGGGCCTTATTTCTCAGTTGTATCAAGCAGCGTGGCAGACTGGGTTCAGGGGAGCAGCTTCAGCCCAAGCCCATTTGTGTGGGTTATCCTTGCTCACTTCGGCAGCCTCCATAGCTGCAGTGAGGACTAATTCTGCCATTGAAGTTGCTGCAGCAAAACTTCAAAGGCATGGGGATGGGATAGATCATCTATTGTTGATACAGAGGGCATCCTAGTGTCCTGCTCAATCCAGGCACATCCCCTGGGGGCAATATAAGGGCTGACTCAGCAGCAATTGAGATTTTTCTGCCCTGAGATTGACATTAGACTGTGTGCTTTTTGGAGTACACTATGAAATGCTCTTGCTGTTCTTTCCAGCAAGGATGCAGAGATTAGGAAATACCACGAGTAGCTGTGGGGCTGTGTAGGAAAAGGAGATGGCAGCAGTGAAGGAAAGAGCTTAGTGTGTGTTCTTTACTAAATGGTTGTGGGGAACCTGACAGTCTTGGGAGGAAGGAAAACTGGGTTTTTGTGATGAAACACAAGTGTAATGTCTAGAGTTGAGGAGGGAGGGAGGAATACTTCTAGGAAATCTAATTAAACACCAAAAGGCTCACCAGCAATAGTTTCACTGTCTTCCTTTCAGATAATCGTATTTCAATTTCACTGGTAAATCAAGCATTTGTAACAACTGAGTCAGCCCCAGAAATCATGACTGTTGACATACTTTTCCTCATTTTTTGTTTGACTTTGGCTTTCAGAGCATAAATTGTGTTCATATGGCTTGTGCTTCCTCCTCTCCTGAAAATAAGGGCAAAAAAAAAAAATGCTGAAATAGAAACAAAGTTGACATTTTCAGAGAGCTGCAGCTTCAAGCAAAACTTCAAATATTGAAGACCTTGGAAAAACTTAAGAGCTGGAATACTGGTATCAACTGTCCACTTAAGTTCATTTCTATTCTAGATTTGAAGAAATAGATAAGCTGTCCAGGTAAGCTAGCATGAGTATAAGCTGCATGATTTGGGGCAGTCTTTCCTAGACTTCTGTGCCTGTGACATTCCACAGAAATGTAAAAAAAATCTCAGATCTGAGACAGAATGTTGGGCTGAAAGAAGGCAGAATTAATTTTTCAGCTACCTTTGAAATACATATGTAGGAGTTGTGCTTGGTAGGCTTTTAAAATAGATCTTAAATCTACTTAAAGGCAAGCTGCAAGGAGGTGCAGAAGCTATTTTTAAAACAAGGCTTTTTTCTTAGCATCTTCTGAGCTGTTTGCCATCTAGTCACACACACTTGGCCATAGGAGAGGCTTTCTGAGGCTGCTGCCACTCTCCACATATCTACCTCTGATGGGCCATGGGAAACACTATGTTGGCTGCATGGAAAAATTAACCTTTAAGGGAGATCTCAAATGCCTCTGGGGCTTCAGTACCTAAATACCTCTGCTCCTTTTTTGTTCATTCGGATACTTCCAAAGTCTATATGGTGTTCCAAGGGCCTGGCTTCTCTTAAAGACTTCTGGCCATCACTTATTCCTGTAGTTAAGAACTTAGTTTGTGTGTATGGATAATGCATAACTATCTCAATTTTCAGAATTATATTCTGTCATCTTGACAGGATTTGTAGATGTTTCATTTGGAAATACTTTGATCTTTTATTTTATTTAAATAGGCAATAATCCCTGCTATTTTTCTGTGATCCCTTTGATATCTGGCTAAATTTTCTGGAATTCTTTTGAATCGATGTGCATTTCAAACTTCTAAATGCAGCAAGCCACACAAATTTTTTCTCACTTATTTTTTTCCTGTTATCAACCTGGCCTCATGCTGCTAGGTAAATAGGGATGCAGTCTGCACACTTGTTCTACATCTACTGTTATGACAACTGGAAGGCTTTGGTCATTATTTTATATGGTCTTTTTCAGTCTATTTGATGAAGCCTAATATGGTCTTTCACTGAAGAAATAAAACCCAGGGGATATAACCTTGATCTTTAATTCATATCCCTTTAAAAGGGAAAAGGAACATCTTTCCTTCTCAAACACAAAAGCCTTAGCTAGCCTGGTAGGCTAGATGGTGAGTTAAAGCAGCAGACCGAGGTTATTGCCTGTGTGAGGCAGACAGGTTGTCCCCTCCAGTTTGCACATTGGGTGCAAAGATGAACAGTAGGAGGCTATCCATTTTTGATTTACAGGCTGATAATTAGATACTATTTTCCTCTGTCCAGGAATTAAGGACTAGTCTTAGGAATGCTTCTGGCTGGGAGAGAACATGTATTAGATAGGCAAAGTAGTAATTTTTCTGAAGTTTATCAGCCTTGCCATTCTGATGGCAAAATCAAGTATATAGAATGCCTTGGGTTGGAAGGGACCTTTAAAGGTCATCTAGTCCAACTGCCCTGCAGGGAGCAGGGACATCTGCAACTAGATTGGGTTGCTCAGAGCCCTGTCTAACCTGATCTTGGATGTTTCCAGGAATGGGGCTTCTACCACCTCTGTGGGCAACCTGTTCCACTGTTTTGCCACCCTCATTGTAAAAAAAAAAACAAAAACAAAAAAACAACAAACCAAAACCCCAAATCACCTTCTTCCTTATATCCCCTCTAAATCTACGCTCTTTTAGCTTAAAACCATTACCTCTTCCTGGTGTGACAGGTGCTTCTAAAAAGCTTGTCCACATCTTTCCTGTAGCTCCCCTTTAAGTGCTGGAAATCTGATATAGGGTCTCCCTGGAGCCTTCTCTTCTCCAGGGTGAACAGTCCCAAGTCTCTCAGCCTTTCCTCAGAGGAGAGGTGATCCACCCCTTTGATCACTTTTGCGGCCCTTCTCTGGAACTGTGCCAACAGGTCCCTGTCTTCTGTGTGCTGAGGAGTACAGATCTGAGTTTGGCTACTAAACTTCTCTGGTGTGCCACCTTTGCACTGGCTCCTAAATGTTTTCTGTTGCTAGAAAACCTCACAGTTCACACTAATAACATTGGATTTTAAGCACTGTAGAGTTCTTGTTGTTTCCTATTGTTGCAGGTAGTGTTGGCATCAAAGCTGAGGTGCGTAACTCTGCACTGGACTGAAGTGACTAAAGTGAGTGGGCCAAGCACATTGCACTGAGATCTGGTTTTAAAATGGGTTTTTATTGTGGGTGTGCATTTTAAAAAATTCCTTTTTTGACTTTCACTGGACTTCTATGATCTGAGTTGACTGAAACATGTAAATAATACTGTAGAAAAAGAAGGTTACAAATCGAGGGAGTCCAAGGAGGCACCAAAAGGAATTTGCTGATAGAGGAAGTAGCTGTAGCAGTGCTGGGCCATCCTCTCCCCATTCTGCTCATCTGCAGTTTTGTTAGAGCCTCATGGTTTGCCTAAGTTGCCAAGACCTCTTGCTGACCTACTGGCTTCAGATACCCTGACTGAATGATTTAAATTAATGTAAGAATTAGAAAATACCCTAATCTAAAAACTGGTCGCTATGTAAATATTTGCAAAAGTAGAATAGAAAACACTTGCAGTGTACCATGCAGAAGTGCTTGTGGGAAGGCAGTACCAACACATGGAGATCTACGTTTGGTAAGGCTCTACAGAGGGCCCTTGCAATAGCTGAGGCAGTCTGCAAGAGACATACATGGTGCTCAGAACCAGTAGCATTTGTATGATCTGCATAGTATCATGGCTAGACTCCTGATGCTCATGACCTCAACTGTTCTGTAGACAGAAGTCCTTTTTAAGTATTTCAGTTATCCATTCTCTAAAATAAAACTGGTGCTATTTCTGAACATTTGATAACTGTAGTGATGTCCAATAATTTCCTTACAGTAATCCTACTTTCAGGTTTAGGTTGCACAGCAAGCTTAGAGCTCCTCTAAGCTGATATAATCTTCCCCTAATGCTGAACCACCTTAGGACTTCATGTTTGCCCCAAGCTAAAGGGAACTTTGTGCTGAAACATCCTAAGCTTATTTGAGTGCTTCAGTATAATTTACATAGCAAATCTAGTAAAAGGTGAAGAACGTGTAGTTCAAGTTTGTTTTGAAGGAGTCTTGCTGAACTCTGACTTGGATTAAAACAACTTAATTTTTTTTAGTAGCGCTCTTATGAAAATTGTTCTCCTGTAGTTTATCAAACTGTTTTTTGAAGGCTGCAGAGATGTCCTCAGGAGAACTGTAAAATGGAATTTTGTTCTTTCACTGTATCACTCCAGTGTGTGTGTATTACTTTCTGCTTATTGCTTAAGATGTCACTTAAAAAAATGTGTAAACTAGTATTAAAATGAGGAAAATCAAGATCTCAGTTTCTCTCGGCTTTGTACAGTTAAGAAGGTGAAGCTTGATCTCTTGGCCATTTAGTTCAGCAAAGCTGGCAGGAGCAGGCACTGCTTCTGGTTGTTCTAAACTGGCAAAAGTGAGGAGTACCCTAGGAAGGTATGGCTATGTACCTGCCAGGGTCTTGTACTCGTTGCTCTGAACCAGTTATTGATCATCAGAGGGTGGTCATTGGATTAGATGACCTTGGTCTAATAGAAGAGAGCAAGCACTGACTGGGGGCTGCTGCACCAGTTTGTTCAGCCAGGCCTAGGACTGAAAAGCTGATGGTGTGCAGGGTATGAGGAACATTCAAGCAGTTGAGTGCAAGTTCCAGCTGCTCTTATCACAGGAGCTTCTACAGCTTATAGGGAAAACTCATGGGAGTGCCAGATGGGCTGGAAAGCAAGATTTATAGTGAGAGTCCTGGAGCTTAGTCCATTTAGCTTTGCAAAGGTTAACAGGAACCAAAGCTAGAATTAGAGGACTTGAGTTTAATAAACAAGTGTGTAAGAATTGTTTCAGGCACAGTAAAAGCTGCATGAATTCTGATTCTGAAGACTGCTGATGCTAACCTGTTCTGAAGTCTGGGCATCTTTACTTAAAGAATGAATGTTTATCTGAAAAATTAAATTCTAACATGAAAATTCAGTCAAGTCCCATGGTCTATGATGTAGGAGGTCAGATGGGATAATTAAGAAAACTGATGCTAACAATATATGCAGAGACACAGCTCTACATGTGGACCTGACTGACCACATGACTACTCACCTGTTTCACTGGCAGGTAAACTGAGTAATTTGAAGCTGCCATCAGCACTACTGATAGGAGATGGGCAAGGAACTGATACTACTCAGAACAGCTGAAAGCAGTTGGAGGCTATTAGTTTTTGTTGCTGATGTTTGTCTGGCTTATCCATGCTGCACAGTGGCAGCAGCTCAACTTGTAGTGAAGGCTGGACCTTCTCCTGAGCCCCTTTCTCTTAAGGTTCCTCCAATGTTCTGAGGTGAGACCAAAATGATACTAAGAGTACAGTTGTTGATGATAACTAGTCTGGGGCTCATAATCAGGCATAAAAATACTGATACTTGACAGTATTTAACTTTTTGGGCTAAGACAATAGGGTAGGAGGAAGAAACCCCCTATAGTGTGTGTATTGCAAGAAAAACTCCCAGTAACTAGTGCTCAATTATTATGCTAGAGACTTCTCTGGAAGTGTCAGAAGTGGTTAAAAATAGTCTTAAATTGGTAGGAAGGGAGCTGTGAGCAAACCCAGCAAATGTTATCATGCCATTAGATAGTTCGGTGTGTCTACAGGCTGTGTCCAGATCTCACCCCATCTCTCCTCTGAAGAGACAGTTGTTGGAAAAATTATGGGGAAGGCTCTTCAGGATTGCTACAGAAATGTTTCCACTTGAGGGAGGTACAAAGTGAGATGCTTCAGTTTTCTATCAAACTTAAGAAAGGGTGTGTTACGGGCTTAGTCATAGATGGATTGGAAAGAGGCAGCAATGAATGTCTACTTATTACCTATTCATCGGGCTCTTCTGAGGCAGAGTGGCTTTGAAAAGGAAACTGCTTTACCAGGGAGGGCGTAGGGAAGTGCTGGAGTTAGCAGAAGATGCTGTAGAGGCCACAAGTACAGAAAACCTAAAGAAAAGGTGTAACAGGAGATGAGCTGTGGATGTTGAACATAATCGTGTCAACACATTTACTTTTTTTAGCTCCAGAAGTCCTTGGACTCTTTTTGCCTGTGGGTACACATTAGGGAAAGGGTTTCTGTGTATTTGCCACGTTGCTTTTAATTTTTCTCTAAGCAAGAGTCTTAAAAGGCAAGTGATGAGGAGGAGCAGTGCTATAGACTGCTCTGGCTAAGTCCCAGTGAAGAGAAATCTGTTGGGAGAAGTGAAGAGTGTGGGAAGGTCACCCACTGAAGAGATGAGAGGTGGGGGAGGTAACATGACTATCGGGGCACAGAGAGCAGTGGAAGATACCTTGTTCTGTGGCCTTGCCTGAGCACCTGCCGCTGCTGGAAAAGCATGATATGGGCAGATGTTTGACCCAGTGGGATTGTCCTCATGATCGTAACATCTTCAGCATGCATGGGTGATGTCAGTCATGTAGGACAGCTGCTGCTGGTGGAAGAAGCTGCAGTGGGCAACTCCTCTAGAGGTGCAGTATGAACTATTTCAGGAAAATAGTGAGACCCAGAAACCCTCATTTTTAAATGTGATATATATTTCTCAAACTTCTACCAATAAAATCTTCCTGAAACTGATTTTTTTTTTTCAAGTGTGACTTAAATGCAATTAATTGTTCTTGGAAATGGATTTTATCTGCATTGTCTCTAATGCTGTATATGCAGGTCACATAGTCACAGTCTGTGTTTGAACTGAAATAATCTTCCTTAAGATGCTTCTACTTCAAGTAAAAGGACAGATCCTTGGCTAATACTGATCATAAATTATGAATGGGCCCAACATGCACAGAGTTATGGTGGACTTCTGAGTTGTCTGGATTTCTAGCCTTACCCAATTTCTCCTGCTCTTGAAATACTTTATTCTCTTTTGGTATTGGCAGCTCCCTGTCTCTTGCTCATGTGCTTGGGTCAGTCTCATCACTCTCCATCTTTAGAGCCATTCTGTAAATTTGTATTGTTTCAGAACTTCAAAGGAAACTGTTCTTAGGAAACAAAAATGCACCTGTGAGGGTGGAAAAATAAATATGAAGATATGTTTAGTTTAAATTCTGATTATACTCATGTTCATATTGTGGAAAAAAGTAGCGGTTGTTTCTACCCAAAAAGGTGACTTCTCCAGAAAGAGGCAATGCTGCTTGGTTTGACTAATTCCCTCTCTATCCTCAGAAAGGACAAGATCTCTTGCATGAGTTCTGAACCAGCCTTTCCCATCACTGAGCCCCTGCTCATGACAGCAAATGTCTGAATAAATCTCTTCCTTTCACAAGAAACAAGTTCTGGTGTAAAAGTTCCAGAAACCAATTGCATAAGTGTCCATGTAAACCCTCTTTTTATTAATCAATCTCTTGTACCTAAAAGCCGAGCTGGAGTTCTTGAGCTACAAAAAACCCCAAACCTTTGGAAGCTCACAGCTACTGTCATGGCTGTGAGAGCCACAAAAAGGTGACTGGCTTGCAAAGCTCTACTGCTCTTCCAGGAAGCAATGCTTTTGGGGCTGCATATTTTTAGACATGACCAGTAACAAAACCTTGTGCTGTAGAAGAAAACAAGATTGCGGTAATGAGGGACATGGTAGTCAAACTAATGTGCTGCTTTAACCTTGCATTTGTATGGTTATTAAACACAAGGCTTAACTGCTGCTACACATATTTAATCAGTGAGATCTATGTGTGTGAATATGCCCTGGGTTAATTAAGTGTTTCTGTGAAAATTCACTGGGCTGGTCCTTAGCTGCCACAAACCTGCCGCAGGTAATGAAGGACAGTGCTAGGCTAATGGAGGTAAGAATCTAATTATCTAAACCCTACTTTTCCACCCAAGCTATGTATATGATGTCAAGGAAAGAACTGTCTAATCCCATCTTTGCCTTCACCTAAACAAGAGGAATGACTCTTATTAATAGCAGTAAGCTTGCAGGGAGATCTGCAAGACTTATTACAGGCAGTGAAGTAGCATTGCAAAGCTATTGGTAATATCATGCAGCTTTACTTCTATATAAGAATAAAAGTTGTCTAAAGAAGGAAATCACATGATATATCAAGTGATTAAGATGGTGGGTGGTTCTTTCTGATGACTTCTGTTTCCAACAGTGTCTGTTTTAGTGATTCTGTATTTTGTATTCAGCGTCAAAAGTTGTCTAGTTTGGCTAGAAGGGATCCTTCCAAGTGCCTCACACTGTGCCATTCAAAAATCAGTAGTGATAGTTGAAAAGCTGTGTCCTGGCTTAATGTACAATGATATGACAAGATTGGTGGTTTGTTTTTTGAAAGCAAACACAATACTTTGTAAACTGTCACAATGATGAGATACTGCTTTTCAGCTAACTAGTGCCATTCGAAAAACAATGGAATGCCAACTCCATTAAATAAAATCAAGATGTGATGCCAAATCTATTAAGAAGCTGGAGCAGGGTTTCTACAGTAATAGCCCAAAAGTTTAGAGCACTACATGTTGCTATTTAGTGCTAGTTCAACAGAATACCTGCCCAGTGTATAAGTATAGACATCCAGGAGAGGGGTAGCATCTTAGTGGTTACACACCTTACTCATGTAGTTGACCATGAGGAGGCCTTGAGAGACAGCTTCTAAAATAATCATCCTTCCAAAGTGGGGCAGGCAACATGATGTATTTCTGAAAGGTAGGCTAGGACTGCAGAGGTGCAGGCTGCAACTTACCGATTGGAAAACAGTGTATCCCAGAACTAATGGTGTAGCTTGAAGGTGTGATAACTTGTGACTTGTTGCAGCAGCTCTTGTCAAAATAGATTCCTTGTGACTCGTGTTGGTATACCTTCTGTAGGCAGTGAATGGGCAAAATTCCCTCGAACTTCTGTAGGGATCAATAGACCTTACAGTGATTAAGGCTGCATCCAGATTTATTTAGGCATAAATTAGAGCAAAGATCCACTTTCAGAGCTTTGAAAGCTGTTACCCATTCAGGTCTCTATCAATTCTTCACATAGTGCAGTGGTATGGAACCCCTAATCCCATCCTTGTTTCAAAGAAAGCCACACATGTTTTATTTTTATCATGATCCAGAGGGAGCCTTCCAAGGTGGAAAAGACAGTTTGGTTCCCACACCTCCTCAGTCTGGAGGATGGCTTGTGCAGAAGCCTCCTATCTAATGTGTCACTGCTGGGGATGAGCTGTGGCATTTCATGGGAAGGTCCTGAGGCTTTCTGCACTCTGAACATGGTGGTAGAAGGTCTTTGTGCTTCTAGGTATCCCTAATTGAAGTAGCTGATGTCCCTTTACACCCCAGGCTTTTGTTTGCACCAGTTCATTTTGAAATGGCATGGACAAATGGATTCAAGTTTATCACAGTCTCAAGATACTTCTGATGATGGAATAAACAGAACAGAAATGAAAAGTGATGACCATGGAAATATTTGGCTTTTCAGGAATCCTTCCCTTAAGACTTTGAGATGAGATGGTCTGTCTCAAGTAGCACTTTATTTCAACCCTGTATCTACAGTAGCTACTTCATATAACCTAGCTACCTTATGTTTATACTTGTGCTGTAACCTGGAATTGTGCATTACCCTCTCGTGCATCCTTTGAGTTATGTTGGCATGAAATATTTTTAATCAGAAATTATTTTAGGCTTTGAAACACATTTCAGGATCTCTAGAAGGATGGGCAAAGACTCAAGCAGCATCATTATAATACTTCTGGTGCATCCTGATACAAGTGGATTTTGTGAACTATGAAAGAGTTTGAAGTAACATAAGCATACGAGAAACAGTGGCCTAAATCTGGAATGGATTTAGCTCAAGGGATGGGCAAAATTTACATGCTGCATTTATATCGGCCACTGCCGTGACTGAGTATCCTTAACTTTGTGCCCCACAGATTGGACTACTACATCTGAATGAAGTCACTGCTTAACCTACATTATCCACCTGTTCAGCCCTCTGCAGACAGACTGAGATCTGCTCTACCTCTGCCCTAAACCATCTGGACATACCAAATTGAGGCAGTCTCTGTGCTCCAAAAAGCTCTTTGCAGTGCTTTGGCAGAGCTGGTGGTGTTATGGTTTGGAGCCGAGGTGGAGGAGTAAGGACTGTCTGGGCAGCTCTGTTCCCCTGCTGAGCACCCTGCTGAACTTGAGGAAGGGCAAATCTGGGCAGGAGAATCCAAATCTGTTCTCCCTTTTCCACACAAATACTCTACACACTGTGAGCTTCCAAAGCAGCTGCATATAGAAGTACTGGATGTCTATCAGTGTCTCCAAACTCTCTAAAGCCAGGCATGGTAGACTGTGCTCTCAAGTGTGCCAGTCTCCTTTTAAAGGGGTAACAATAAGAGAAAAGCAAATACTGGGTTTCTTTCCAGAAGAGTTAAGATGAAGGCTGAAAAAGCCAAGATTATCTTTGAGGGTGACAGAGAGGGAGACTTGTAGAAAATAGCTTAAAAATGCAGTTTGGGATTTTTTTTCTAGTTGATAATCACAGAAGCTACTTCAGGTTTTTAAAATTGACTGTCTGTAGAAATGAGCTGAGTGCTTCTAGGGCAGGTTATTGCAAATGTATTACAGTCTTATGAGCCATTATTGTCACATGTCAGTGCTGTGACTGGCAGGAAGAAGTTGCGTTTCCATCAAATGAAGCAACAGAAGGGACAAAAATCTTGTTATGCCTTGGATAATCTAGTGAAACTGAACTAACAGATATTGATGGGTGCCTGTGATGCACGTCCTTCACTAGCAGAGTTTAAGAATTGTAATTATAAATTGATTCCCATGAGCAGTAGGTAGGATGTCTTAAGTTCCTAGAGGCTTCCCTATTCTAACGTGAAAAACAAATGCAAACCTGAAATAGTGTTTCCAGTATACTACGCATTCCTATGGTATTTTAAAGTCCCAGCTGCTGTAGCAGTGCTGCTCTTCAGTGCATCTATACTGGGCTAAATCCCCTCACCTTAATCACAGCAGCAGTACCCCTGCTGTCCATGGAGATTTTGCCCTGCTAAACTGGTATAGGATTGGCTTTTGATTTCAACCATTTTTTTGACCTCTTGTAATACTACATTGCAAGGTAGAATAAAATAACAGATCTCCAAATTTTGAGACACTAAGTACATGCTGAAGGAAGAAAAGAAATGTATGTTTGGCTTTTGTGTATTGAAAAAAATAGTCTGTTTTCAAAACTTTTCAGCTGTCTGATTTAAAATGAACAAAATGAAATTTCTCTCAGGGGAATTAGAGAATTAGAACTTCTGCGCTCTTATTTCAACTTCTCTGCCAACTTTCTGTGTGACCTTGGCTACATTATGTGCCTGCACAGCCTCTTACAGGAAGGATGCTTAACCAATCTGAGATGCTAACCAAACTTCACATTACTGTTGCTCGCCCACACTTCACAGCTATCCATTATCTGAAGGCTCTGTGGGCTGGCTAACGCAGTAGTCTCAATTTCTGTTCCAGCTTACCCAGCTGGAATGAACCTGTACAAACTGGTATCTTTGTATAAAAATGCTCACTTACTCTGCCCTAAATAGCTACAGAAATATTTAAATCCTAACATTACACTTTAGGGGCATTTAATCTAGCATAGTGTGTATCAAAGCAACAATAGGAAAGCTTTGGACCTAGAGGATGTGTGGGCCATGAATTTTGTGAGAGCAAAAGGGATAAACACTTGGGAGTGTGTCAGGAAGGTCTAAGTGGTTAGAAAAAAATCTGCATCAGCACAGGGCATTCAGCATTGTGACAAAGTCTTACTTGGCTTGAAGGATGGCAGAACATGATGCTGGGCTGAGATGGCTTCCTATAGTCAGTACTTGTGTGGTATGCAGAGCTCATGTCACCTGCCCACATGTTATTCTAATGTCATTCTGGCAGGAAAACACAGGTTCCTGATGTGATTGACTGTCTTAATTCAACTCCAGCCTACCTCCCAATTGATTAGCTGACAGTATGATAATAGCAGGTGTTCCCATGTGTCTTTATTCTTCCTTACCCCCAACCCTCTTCCTGAAATGTCAGTCTAATGACCAAGAGATAAGACTATTAAGTTCTACAGTTGTGTTAGTGGGTTATTTCCCCGTCTGTTGGTTCCTATTGATACCAACTTATTCCTTGGAGGCTGGCAAATCGTCACAGATTTTTGCTTAAATCCCTCATTAAAGGATAGATTCAAGAAAACTGTGTAAGGACATAATATTTTTTCCTTGTAATATTCTTGTTCTTCCTTTTTCTTTTTGAAATCAGGGAACCCTGTGGAGATAATGTACTTCAAGTGATCCAACACCTTGAGGAAGGGAAGTCTGAAGCTCTTTCATTATTCCATCTTCATAAAGATAGAATTATAGACCAGACCTCAGTAGAGAAGATGTTCTGAAGTAGCTAAGGAAAGAAAATGGTGTTGCAGAAATGGATCAGAGATGGTGCCACTGCAAAGCTAATGGGAAAGATATTGCAGAGCTTTTCCATGTGAGGATATTCCCCTTAAGATGTTGTAAAGACAGTATTCGTACAAAGTTTGCTCTTTAAGAAACCCAGTAATTTAAAGTATTTACAGGCAAGCCCACTGAATTGATGGTTGCTTGTAGCAATCCTTACCCTTTGCAAGTTCTTGAATTCAATGGTTTATTTCTGGTGTGTTTATACTTATCTGTGACACAAATGCAAGCATAAAGGAAACTGGGACAGGTACACAACTTCAACTGCCTTACCGGGGAACTTGTTTTTAATGGTGACAGCCACAGTTCTGCTGTCCTGCCATACACTTTCAATTTACCTGTGCTCTTGAAATACTCTAATGGATTTTAACACATAACTAGCTATTTGTGGGATATACTGTTCCTATCCCACTAGACATTAGATTGAGCAAATGGCTGGCTCTTGTGCACCTGGGCACACCTTTATGTACCACAGGGTCAGAAAACATAAGTAGAGTGTAGTGCACCCTGACCTGTAGTTCCATGGGCTCTGCTCTCCATTGCACATGTGCAGCTGAGTACAATTTGTTTGAAAGCTGCTCCTTGCAGAACTCAAAGCTGTTTAAAATGTGCTTACATCAGAGGATGGACTATCATGCATTTTCCGTATTGTGTTTCTGGACTGGTTCTGTCCAAGATCTCAACTGCTTCTGGCTCTCACTGGTATGCCCTACTTGAAAGGATGATACCTTTCAGTGCTAATAAACTATCTGAAGTTTCCAGACTCTTTTGGGGCATTCCCAAACTCTTCTAATGTCTCATTTTCATGTGGCTTTTTTCCTACGTTACAGCTATGAAATGCCCACTTGGGCCAATCAGAATATGTATACAGTTTACAGGGAATGAACAGATGGAAGGAATGCTCAGAATGGAAGTAGAGTAGATTCAGGACTACACCAAAGCTCTAATTGTCAGTGATACTCATTCAGTATTTCATGGCGTTCATTTAAGCCACAAAGATACTGGGGGAAATTCTGTAGTGCACACAGCAGCATGTATCGCTACTGAGTCAGAAGGCTCAATGGCAGTAACATCCAGCAGGTATTTCACAGCATACCTTTATCTTTTGACAGATTGCTTCTTGACCCTATGTAAGGTTGCTATAAAAGCGTGCTGGCTCTCCAGGCAGTGAATAGGGTCACTTGAACACTGTATCATGCAGCCTGAGCAGTGACTGTTGCTGTTCTTCAGCTGAGGATCAGAGTCTTTTCCCAAGACTATGAACACTATTCCTTTCTAAAGAACCTTTTCTTCAGGTAAAGTATTGGTTCTTGAGTCAGTAGTAAAAAAGATTGCTTAAAAAACCTCTGTGTTCTTGTTTGGCAGAGTTGCTCTGAACTTTGGAGAATAACATCCTTTTCTTGTTATAGTTTTGATTTTTTTTTTTCTCCTCTATCCTACTGTCACTGACATTGCATCATAGTTGTATCTCAAGGTTAGCAACTACTAGCTTGCTCAATTTGAGTTTCCTAGAAGTGTTTGAATATAAGAATTGCATGTATATGAAAGTAGGAAACAGCAGTGGCATCCTTACTGTTATCTGGAATATGTTAGTAAATGTCAACACAGAATTCAAACCTATTGAAATGGACTGAAATTTGAGCTGTAGCTGTGATGTGAGATAATCAAGGAAATTTATATATAAAAAAATGCTCAGTACTCAGGAAAAGATCCATAATCAGTAAAATGTCAATGTTTTATATTTTACTTTAACAGCATATGTTTAGATGTTGTACTTAGAGCCTAAAGTGTTTGCCTACACTTGACAAAACACTTTTTAAAATAAAAATTAAGCCATTGAACAGTAACTTTTCTTCAATCCTAAAGAAAATTACTAAGTTTGGGATAGTTTTCAAATTCTTTAAATTCAAAGAAATTACCAGCTTCTCTACTTTATTACCACATCTCTTTATAATGGACTAAGAGTTGTGAAGCAAGTGCTGAAGTAATCAGATGGCATAATCCAAAACATAGACACCATAACCCAAAATAAGACTTAGTTAAATCATGAAGAGGTTACCCTGGTAAAAGCTAGTCTTGAATCTAAAGTTTGTTCAATTCCTTATCATTATTTTTTGTTAGTTTTGAAAACATTTTGAGAGAGAATGGGGGAGGAAAGGGGAGGAAAAAAATGTACTTCAGAGAAAACACTTCCAAATATCTCCTGTGGATTAATAATAAAATAGGACACTTCCTGATTAGGAAAGTATTATGAGACATAGCAGATTGAGTAGTAATGACAACAATGGATTACACAGAATGACTCTTTAGGAAGAACATGTACATAAAATAATTCCTGTCCAGTAACTAGCCCTTCAAGTATTTTAGATATCTGTAGATGTATTCTGTAATATCCTAAGCTAAGATTTTAATTTATATACATGCACAGGCAAACTGGTAAGTTGATTCATGGATAAGTTAGATTTCTATTCAGAATGTGGTGCATTAAACTGAGCAGGATTGCACTGACAGGATTTTCTTCCTCTCACCCCTCATTGTCTCCTAGAAATAGCTCAGCTCCTGTGCGCTGTTCTGCTAATGCTTTGGTATGTCCCAGACGTCCCTGAAATCCAAATGATTCCTGGCTGTTTGGGTCTATCAAATCTTCTCTGTAAAGCTTTCCCTGCTAGAAATTCTGTAAGATCCTGACTGAGACAGGAATTTGACAGTGGAAAGGCAGGATTCTGATATACTTTTTAGCTATTCTGTTTAGAAACACTGTCTTCTGTACACTTTCAGAGGGCTATCAGGAAAGCATCCTTGGGTAAGTCCTTGGATATATTTTGTATCTTGTCCATGAAACAATAGAATAACATCTAAAGGAAGAAGGAAATTATGGTAATACTCATGTTCATACAGTAGGGATGCAGATACTCACAGACTGGCTGGAGTGGGGGGTAAGTGCACCTACATATGGACTTCAGTATTTTTAAACAAACAAATGGTCTCTGAAATTGCATCACTGGGTGATAAAATGCAGGGAATCATTTCATCACTGCATTGCAGTCTGCACTACATGTGGCATTTACCCCTGTTGGCTGTTCTTTCTGCCTATTTGCTCCTGACAGTAGTCAGAAAGCAGATACCTGTCTACCTGGCCTTCGGTCTCATCCTCTCTGGGATCCTATTTCTGTATGGATCATAATCACAAATAACCACTGAGCATAAGTATCAACATCATGACTAAAAAAACCCTCAAAGTGCAAACGAACTAAATGGACTGCCACTGGTATGTTGCTTTACTATAAGCAGTTGTGCTTTTGAAGGACTTTTGTCTGGTCATCTGCTAATAACACATTAGAAATAACAGGAGAAAATAAAAATCCACCATTCTTTAACTTTCCTAGCTTAGTAAAGTTGCATTAGTGGTCCACTCCCTGCAGTATAAAAACACTATAGAAACTTTCAGAATCAAGGTCTCCACATCAGTGACTCTCCTGCTTACATCCATGTTTGAGGATTTTTTTTATATTTGTTGATCTTTATCAATTAGAGGAGCTCAAATACTACAATACAAATCAGCTTGGAAAGCTCAATCTCTATCCTTTACTTCTCCCTGAAGAATTTTTATGTACTCCTTGTTCTTGTCCTCTAATGCAGCTAGACATACCTGGGATAACTCCAATAAATCAAGAAGGTTTAAGTTACTGAAATCAAAACTACCCAGTTAACTGACAAGGTGTCTGCCATTGGAGAACTGAGAGAAACTCAGTAATGCTTACTTTTCAAATACAACTCTGTAGTTCGTGCCTGTTGCTTGTTTTCTTCAGGTTGCTTAAATACTATGAGAGGATATGAAGCAAGCTTCTTCCTGTGGTTTTTCATAATTTTTTACTTTAAGAATACTGCAAGCTAAAAATCTTCAGTATAAAATAGTTTGTTTCCGTATTGGGTCAACACTGATTTAATCGTGAAGAATTAGACCTAAAGTTTGGTTCAGTCTGAAAATGAACAAATTATTTGTGGACCTTAAGAAGCAAGGTCTGCCCCACAAAACTAATTACATTGCTTACCTTATTAACACTCTTAAAAAAAAATGTTAATTTCCCATATTGTTGTGCACTTCGCTCTGTGACCTGCCTTGCCTGTCCAAACCCTTTCCTGATCCTCACTGTTTGTAACATGCATTTGACCTGATATTCTCACAGTCTCTTCTGGTGTATTGCTTAGTGACATTTCCCCGGTTAAAGCAATATTTTCACTTTTATATATGAGGAATGGACACAGCAGGTAGACTGAAGTATTTACCCAAGGTTATATAGAAAGTCTGACAGAGCCAAGACTTGACTCCAGGTATCTGGAGATGCAGCACGGTCACCAGACATCTGTTGTCATCTACTTGCAGGATCTCCTAGTGTTTTCCAACAATGGGTGAAATGATCACTCTTCCTAAGGGTCCAAAATGTAGTGCTGTAAAGAGAAGAATACTATTACAAACACTGGGACTGCTCAAATCACGATGGGATATTTTTTCCTGTGTTCCTAGTTGCATTTGGTTTGCTTGCTTTGGCCTAAATTGGGTGTCATAAGTTGCGTTATTTTGGATAAAAGATGAAAAACATCAGAAACACTTTGATCAGATGAGAAATTTGAGAATAACTTGATGCACAATATACTTTATATAAAGCATCAATTTTATATAAATATTTTGTGAAGTCTAACTCAATTTTTCTTCCACAGCATGGAACCTGGTACTGCAGAGGGTACTTTAAAATAAAATTTTAAACAGTATAAGAGTACAGTAAATCTAAAAATATCACCCCACTATTTAAAGCAGCTATATGAAAAAATAACTCCTGTCCTAAGGCACTATTACCCAAAGAGCCTGAATATCAGGCGGGGTGTCTCAGCGAGCTGTAGGAATAAAAGGGATGTTCCATTACGTGTTTTATTTTTAGTAGTGTGTTATTTTTAGTAGGAGTCATTTTCTAAGAGAATTGTTGCAGCTCGCTGTAGGTCAGTCAGACTTAGGATTTGATCAGCTTGACAAAAAAAAGAAAATCTGTCAGTGGGATACAATTTTCCGGGAAAAGTTGTGCTCCCATAAGCTGCCCTGGGCTTTCTGGGAGTGGCAGCTTACACTAGCAGCAAGAAATGGGGGAGCTTACAAACTGAGGAAGACTTGTGTGGAGGAGTAGGCCAATGGATTGCAGATGAATAATTGTTGAATAATTTATCCTACAAGATAAATTCTTCCTGTCTAAAACCACAGCTGAGAATGCTTGTGTGCCACCCTACACCCTGGAGAGTTTTAATCATGGACAAAAGTGAGTGAGTCCTTGAAGTCCACAAAGAGCTCTGGTCTGCAGGGATGTTATCTGGATGTTAGCCAGACAGGTCTGGCTAACTGTGGAGCGAATTATATTTGCTCTCTTTAAATATGTTGATTCTATACACAGCATTAATTCATCTATGGCCAGATGTGTATGAGCTCTATTGAAAATCATTGGATTATAGTGGAGCCAGACATCCTCTGTTCAGCTACTTCCTTATGCCTGCTCCAAAGTACGGAGCCTGGGAGATATTAATCACAAGGAAATTAAGCTTTTTGTAGACATTAAAAAAGCATTAAAAAAAAAATTAAGAAATGTTGCAGTTACAGCTTATCTCAAATGTTAAGTGAAACTAGCACTAGTTTACTGATTGGCTGGGATGTGCCAGAGCACTAGAATGGGTGCTTGTGTAGGAACTGAGAGTCTATTCCTCTGTGTATCTCAAACTAGGTAATGCTGAACTTTTGACACTGATACTTCTTCATAATTATGGACAGACTCTGGTCTCGGTAAAGAATTATTCTGGATATAAAGCAGTGTGATATTTGAATTTAGCCCTATGGGGTAATGCTTTTTTTAACTGCAGGTTAAAATGCTTTTAAGACTGGAAGGTATCAAAGGCAGAAAAACACTCCCAGTGTTCAGTGCCTCTTATAACGTTCTTCCTGCTCGTGTGTCAATTGTCCTCTAATGTCACTTCTGGATCACATCTTTTCCCCCCAGATGCCCCTTTTACCTTGGAATCACACCCTGCTCCTGGCACTTACACTTGTCCCTATGCTGCTCTTATGTTGGCACAAAAATATAAGCACTCTATATCATTAGTCTTACAGAGGAAATCACTGCAATGAAATGTTCTTGCACAAAAGTGAGATGTGACTGTAGTAGAGGCCATGCCTCCCCTTCATGCAACAAAAGAAGAAATCCAGAGACAGGAAAACCTGGGAACAGGCCCTTTACAACTGCACAGCATGAAAGGCCATGACTTTGTAATGTCTGGTAACTCTTCACGGGTGTCTTGGTAGTTTGTAGAAACACTGGCACACCACTCATACTGCCTTACAGGACTCAAATCAGTCCTGATACACACATGGCTCTCAGGGGACTTCAGCTGCTGCTGCATATAATTTGTTCATAATTCTTTCTTCTGTTTCAAACGGTGTATGGTTTGGCTCTAGGATGTAACATGTGCAACTCCTACTTACTCAACAGAACCGTGTGTAGTCAGTCACATCTAACAGTGTCAAAACAGGTTTTATTGCTTTTTATTCCTGTTAGCTTTGCAGAAACAATACAGCTGAATTGCAAGGCTGGTGCATTATTAACAGCTCATTTGCTGAGTTCCCCATAGAGAACAGTGTCTGCTAGTACTGTGGGAGCCAGAAGTGCACCCTTGCTGGCTCTCTGCTGCTGGGCTGGATGTAGAGCTGCTGGGCAAGGAGGGATTTCTCTTAAAGTTTACCTTAGATGTGAACTGGAGTCGTGAATGTGGACTTTCTTAGTGCTGTGCTTCAGAGAACAGATAGGATTAGAGATGCCCAGCAGAAATGCAGAAGGAAATCCCAGGTGTAACTGAAGTCGCACAGAACTGCCAAGGCCTAAATTTTGCTGCTACTTCACAGGTATTCATGAAAAACCAGGATTTGTACTGCACTTGTGTACGTGTTTACAGTAGACCCAATGTCTCCCTTGATGTATTTTTTCGGTGGTAGATAACATTCAAGTTTGGTTTATATATGGATATAACTTTGCTATGTTTCCTAGTCATTAGCTCTTGTTAAGGCAGCTAATGTTTAATGGTAATGCCTTTTTTTTCAAGACAAACTGCTGAAAGCAAAGGAATTAGTTATATTTCTCAGTCAGCATAGAAGCATTGCTTGTGATTCTTTTCAGGCTGACCTTTAAGTTTAAAATGGCTGAAATGTTTTCTGGGGCTAATGAACACCCCTGGTGTAATTCATGAAACTTAGAAGAAAAGGGAGCTATTTTTGAAAACTTTAGGGACTTCTCTGCAGCATGAATTCCTTGTACACGTATGTGTTGGTTGTGACTGGAGATCAGAAACTGCGAGCATTTAAAGGCAGTAAAAGGTGTTCTGTAAACTGAGTACACAAGCTGGTGTGTTACTCTTCCTTCCCAAGAGCTGTCATAGTCATGTCCCTTGTAGTTCAAATGCAATGGCAGGCAAACTGGGTACATGGAGTAGTAGTTTCTCGGTACCTAGCAGGTACGGTGATGTGGTAGTGTAAATTAAAGTTTGTCTACATTACGTTTGGGTGCCAGGCTGGTGACTGAGGACTAAAAGGAATTGCTGTCTGCAGAGACCTTGTTAGGGAAACCTTGGAGCTGAAATGGTGATATAAAAAAGCAGCTACAAGCAAAGCTTTCATGGTAAGTTAGAAGAGCTGGCAGAGCAAGGGTAAGATGGGCAAGAGCAGAGCTGGAGAAGCAGGCAAGGCTCAAACAAGTGCAGGGTTTGACCAGGAGAGCAGGTAGTACTTGTGGCCAGGAGGAGCAGCAAATGCTGTAGGGCCAGCCACAGCTTGGATAAAGCACTGTTGTCCTGCTGTTTAGGTGCCAAAGCCCTGGGACCTGCTGACTGCAGGAGATGGGCAAACAGTCAGATGGGTGCATCAGGGTGACATGGAGGAAGGTTGTAAACAATTACAATACTTTTCCCAAAGCTGCATTATATCTTACTGCTTTTGTCCTGTTATCCTTTTCTCCCATTCAAAGTAACACCAGACAGCTTAGTTTAATTTTGCCACATTTGGGGTGGGAATTCAAGCCGGTGTTTTATTGGCCTCTGAAATTTAAACCTGGCATGGTTGATATCAATCAAAAGCTGTCAGAAACGTTGCAAAGGGCTGCATATAAACTTAGGGCATCTGTCCTGAGTGACTAAAATACTTCATGGTAGGTTCTTTTGGCTGCAATTGGAATGGATATGCTATTTAAGTGCATATCCACTGCTTTTTTTCCCTGTTATTAGTAGGGTAGATTGACAGATGAGGGAAGATGGGGGTAACTGAACCCATGCCAGAATTATCTCCCTAGTATTTGCATGGGGAGGTAGATATGACATTGTAGAACTACTGAGAGTGGCTGTGGATCTGTGCATACTATAACTGTATTCATATTACTGTGATCAGACATATTTGTAAAACTAACAAAGATATTTACACCACAAAATGGAGTATGTGCAGTGGTGTTCGTTTAGACTCTTGGAAAGCATTGCCTGCAAAAAAACCAGCCCTGAATCTCAGAACAAAACAGATAGTTACAAAGCACTGACAATCAAACAACAAGAGCAGAAAAAATGTTTAGAAGAGACATATGGCTTAACATGCTGGCCCATTTTTGGTTGATCGTTTTCCAATCCTTCTGCTCTCTCAACATAACCTCTCTTTCAGTCCCTCCCTATTCCCTAAACCCATCTGCCTTCATCTGTTAATTCAGCCCTCTGTTACTATTGAATTGTTTATCAGCCAAATGAGTGTGGACGATGAGCTCCTCTATTCCCTCCAGCCTAGATAAAACAGACTGGCTACTCAGTGGTGGGCTAGTGTTGAGAAAAGTGTAAATTACTGATGATTTGTCTGGAAAACTTTGAGAGGGAGGCCAGAACAACTGAGCATTTGGCATCTTGAAAAATAAAATTATTTCCAAGGCCTAGGTGCAGGCAGCAACAACCTCACCTTCCCCACCCTACTGAGTATACAGTGCTTAAGATGCTTTCACAAGGTAAGAGGAATACCCATGATTGTCCCGGGCTTGATCCTCTTCCAGCTCAGTCTGCAAGAGATCTGATGAGAAGCCTGAACTGATTCAACAGGCTTAATTGTCCCATAAAGGGAAAATCTCAGGGTTTTTCCCTCTCTTGCTGTCCAAGTGATTTCAACTCTGTCCTCAGTAAACCAGTGGGAGGTGTTGCTTTGACTCTGGTTCAGCTAGTACAAAATCAACCCAGCAAAACAGTGGGTACCAAAGGACCAGGTGAAAGATTTGGCAGGAACTGGTAGAACCACCAGATCGGAATCAGGTGCAGAGCAAAACCAAAAGGAACCCCTTTCAGGAGGGATCCATTTGTCCCTTTTGAATACCCACTCAGAGAAGAGAAACCTGTCTCTGGTTCTGTTGTAGCACGACGTTTAAGTAGGTATCTACCACATGAATAGCTGTCTGGTCAGTGATACAGCAGTGCTGCCGGTGTGAACAGTGAGCTTGTTCAGTCTTTATCAGAACTATTCCTGTTGGAGGTGTACCTTCAAAACCTGTTCATGTAACTAGAGACTCTTCTCACTTTGCTGCTGCTTCTTTGGGGGTCTCTGGTTGAGGTTAAAATGAAGTATGTTAATTAAGCCAAATCAGTCTGGTGCTGTGACTCTCCAGGGATATCCTCTTCTCTCCTAGCTTTATTGTTGCAGTTCTGCTGCAGACCCCTGACTTTTCTACAGACAATAAGACAGTTATCCTCTTCTAGTGGGGATTCCTATGAAAATGAGACTTGAGTAATTACTTT
Source organism: Ceryle rudis (assembly GCA_033439905.1). Lineage (NCBI taxonomy): Eukaryota > Metazoa > Chordata > Aves > Coraciiformes > Cerylidae > Ceryle > Ceryle rudis. Next base: position 64,265 of record JAAGNO010027404.1, read on the forward strand.
GAGTGTTTGACTATGGACAATCCATGTAATCTTTAAACTGGCTGAGACTTCTCATGCACATTGGATAGGGGAGTATCAAATATAGCAAGTTCTTATAAAGTTTGTGAGAGTCAGGTAGAAGAGAAGAGCTCCTGATAATGTGTATTTCCACCCCTGCTTTCCTGGCGTGGGAGAAAATGCTGTGATGTGGGCTGGACATATTAAAGGAGCTGCAGAGACACTCATCTAAATAATTCCATTGCTGACAGATCAGCTTGTTGGGATGTGAGCTCAACCTTTGTGTCATTTAACATGCTTTATGAATTATTTTTTTCTTTCAGTGGAGCCCTAGTTGTAAAAATAGTTGGTGTCTCTGTAGGATTATTGTAGGCTTTACACAAGAAAAGATACGCAGTATGTTTGTCTGTGTAGAATAATGTTTCCTAATCACTGTGTGTATCTTCTGCCAGGGATGCTAATATTTAACCTTCTCCTATTTTGAAGCTGGTTGGCATTTGCTCCAGAAAGAGAATCATAGTAGAGGAAAACGAACTTAACAGGGATAAATTGTCAAGCCAGTGTGTATCTACATGTAAAATAATTAGCTTATACAGCAAAAATTAGGCTATGCAAATGATTGCAGTTAAAGGGCTGGAATTCTTTTGATCAAGTTGGGTAAATGCTCCAGTAATTCAGTACCTGTGAAAAGAAACTCTGCTCTACACCCAGGATAAAACAGGGATGGAGTTCAGGCTGTTGCATAGCATGATGCCTGCTCCTGCAAGGAAGAGGACTGGTAGCTATAGAGGTTGAAGTCCTGCTGGGGCAGAAATCGCTCTGGGACCTGTCCCATGTAATTTCCCAGCAACTATAACCCTTGTTCATCTCTTCTGGTCTGTCATGGCCCCCTCAAATGTTGAGATCTGGGCTGGAAGGAAGGATGTAGTGTCTAAGAAAAAGACATCTTGTGCCCAAGAGCTGTTAAAAGAAAGCCTGTTGATAGAGCCTGAAGTCCTAGCACCTACGTTAGACAAGGTCCTACTGTTATGCAGAAAGCACAGCACTCAGCTGAGATACAAGCAATCCCATCTGTGTATGGCAAGATATAGTAAAAGACATTAGACAGCATCGGCCAAGTGCCTTTTTACAGATGTTTTGTGGGCCAAAGTCAGTAATGGAGTCCTGAGTCTCAACGGAGAAAATAATCCAAAATGAATAGCTATGTGAGCCAGGTATGAGAATATCACTTGGACATAAATGAGTCTAGTGTCTAGAAATGTTGTCTTATCTGAGTGGCAGTCTCTTTATTGGGCAAAAATTGCATTTATTGGTAAAATTTAGTGAATACTATGATTCAGGAAAGACAAGTACTTGTATGATATCTATCTCAGCAGAAGTGCTTACATGACATGTAGCTCTAGCACAAAAACTTAGGATATGCCCAAATGAACATTTGAACTGTTAAATGGCCCTCACAACACAGTGTCTTCTGCCAGATCTGCCAAGGTGGTGGATTCGTGTTTATCGGTCATCTGGTCCTTACTTATACAATGGCTGCTCAGGGCCAGTGGTAGGATAAGGGCCATGTTTCTATGTTTGACAGATTGAAAGTGTAATATAAAGAATCATAGGCCTGGAATCATAGAATGCTTTGGGCTGGAAGGGACCTTTAAAGGTCATCTAGTCCAACCCCTAAGTAAGCTTAAGCAGCTTGAAGTTGCTCCCAGGTTTTAGACAGCTTCAAGACAGGAGTGTACTTAAAGTATTTAGAGGCTGACCATTTCTTCTTTCAGAACAGTGCTTTTGGGGGAAGTTTGCTGCTTGCACCTGCCCCCCTACAAATGCAAGATATGAGTAAGCCCTGTGAGACCCTTACCTGATCTGGGTGATGATGGAAGCACTCAAGTCAAGAGTCTCGCAGAGAAGGACATAAGTGGTATTTTTTTTTATTGGCATGAGAACCACCATATTTGTCTCCAGATGGCATACCTGACATTTGTTAAGAATAATTAAAATTTCCTGTTTTTTTTTTTAACTTAAAGCACTTTTAAATAACTACAAACTGTTCAAAATAGAAGTAGAAGGTCCTCTAGTATGAATGAGCGACCAGAATGACAGATTTTGGAAATGCAATGGAATCTGTCCTACACCAACTCAAGAGTGTAGGTCTGTGTCCCTCAGAAATATTTGGTAGGGAAAGAGACAGTTGCTGCTTCTTGCTTTTTCCACCCTCCCCAAGTCAAATTTTTCTTGCTCCCTTTTCCTGCTTTTGCAGGACTACTCTCTGGCTGCCAAAATTCTGCAAAATTCCCTGCAAAACAGGCATGCATCGTGCTCCAAATCACGTTCACCTTACGCTGTCCATAGACCTGTCCTGAGGCATGAGTATGCCTTACCTTCTGTCTGAAAAGATAGCAGGAGCTGTTGACAGGCCTGTGGGACAGCAAAACCTGCTGTTTTGCCGAGTCTGTGGGAAGCTGGGGAGGGTATAAAAGCCAAGCATATCAAATTCAGTGGTTTGTTTATAATATAGATAAGCATCCAAACTGCCAAAGTTTAGTCTAATTTTAAAGCTCCTTATGCAACTCTCCTCCTTTTCAGTAAAATGTAAAGTTACAAGGGAAATCACGTTATTTCTAATGTGTAAAATTTCTTCCTGTTGTGGTACAAGAGGGCAAAAGGTCCTCTTTAAAGCCTGGTTCACTTTCTGAATCTCTTGCCACATTCACCTTCCCTATATTTGAATGAATAACTACAGGATGTGGGTATGCAGTTTGCCTCTTGATCCTAATTTTGATCTCCCTGGTTTTAATCAAATTCCAACAGGGGACAATTTTCAACTTCTTGCTTTTCCTGTAGGAGATTCAGGATGCTCTTTTCAGTCTGAAAGGAAACTAGTGAAGAGGAAAGCACATACCCAGTTCTCTTTAAAGATTGGTTCTCCCCAGGTCCATAGAACATGGCAAGACCTTGTGCTTCAAGTCTTATGGTCCTGAAATGTGCTGATAGGGATTTTGGCTCTTAGTTGCACACCCTTAACGTCAAGCTGCCTCTACAACTCAAAATCAAGCTTGGAGCTTGAGTTACTGTATTTAGACTGCGTTTTAGAGCATACATGTTTATTAAATTTTGTGATTTAGTTAACTTGATTCTTTGAGAGAATCAATGTACGTGTCCACCACTGAAGCTGAGACGCATGTCTTAGAATAATACATGATGTAGAATTACACCAGTAACCCACACAAGCAGGAGTTGGGGAAAAGCTCTGAGGGGTTAATGAATGAAGAATGAGGAGATTTGGGCCACTTCTTTGCTCTCTTCCAGCAACTTTCTGTGTGAGCTTTCAGCAAACTACTTCACCTTCCCATTCCTCTTCCTCCATCTTTATTTTAGTCCATCTTATTTAGACTTTCAAAGTGCATGTGACCACTTTCAGTGTAAGAGCTGACACACAGCTTTAAAACAAGGGGACAAATACCTGGCTGGAGGCCTCCTGTGGATATTGGTTAGCACAGGTTTACTGCAATCTGCGATCGGTGGAGGGCTTCCCTGGGTGAGGAGAGGCAGTGTGCTTGCCCAAACATCAACTGAATTGCCCAAATGCCTCCAGAAGAGTGTGTCTGCACACAGACATGTCTTCAGATGCCCATGAATTTGCTTATGTTACCTTCGTGGCCTTTCAAGCATTGTGGTCTGCCTTGCTTCTGGGGAAGACCTGGTGTGGCTTTGTGATGGGCCTCCCTTTATTCCCCACTCTGACCACCCAGGGAACTAGCCTGCTCACTGGTCTGGAGTGCCGGTAATTCTGATTGTAGATGTATTTCTTCTTTCACTAATGTAATAAAATACTAAGCTATTCTCCTTCCAAAATTCAATTTGATTTTTTTTTCTTCTGAGGCTTCTGCTGATAACTAGGGTCTAATTTTTCCTCTTTTACCTCTTTAAGAAAGGAAATGGGATGATTAAATTGGAATTAGAGGCCACAATGTCTCTGAAAATATTTCAGTGTTGATTAGAAAATTAGAATAAAAAATTTGTTGCAGTAATATAAACATGCACAATAAATCTTTAGTTCCAAATAAATTTATATCGGTGGAGGAAGCAAAGGTGGTTTTAGAAACAAACTTAGCTCAATTCTGACATGTTACTGGACACGTTCGTATTTATCAACATGTCTTTGCTTCAGGATACAGCTTCAGATCCAGAAGGCTCTTGGAAATTTGATGTGTTTAGTAGCACTGAGGGAAAATCTCTATCAGAATGGTTTGAAAAAAGCTATTATCTAAAAACCTTATATAGAAAAATGAAGTCAGTTGGAAGAGCTCTGAAGGGTTGTTCTGTGTTTTCCCTCTTCCAGCTGATATGAAGAGCTGGTCTTCACCCCTTTTGACAGGCGGGTGCAGAGCCAGCATATTGCTGGTGGAAGCTGCTGCTCCCTGCAGCCCCAGCAGCATGCCTGGTTTATTTTTGGTGAGATTTGCCCAGGGACAGGGCCAATAAGACCCATGGGAAAAACAAGCGTATTGTACATCTGCCCGCACTCTGAACCGTCTTTAGAAACTTGCTCTCTTCCCAGGTGTGGTACAGTGGCTTGCTTTGTCCAGGGCTGCTGTTCACAAAGCCCTTGCCCAGGAGAGAAGACAGAGGTGCGGTGAGGCTGGAGATAAGGGGGTGTGCTCCCCCGGGGAGCGGGTACGGCTGCTGGAGCAGCCGTCCTCCTCGAGATGTTGTCCCAGCGTGTGGGGAAAAGGCTTTTTAATGATCACCGCGGAGACTGGTGACGAGTCGGTTGGAGAGATGCAGGCGTGAGCTGAAGGGGCAATTTGTTCTGCCTCCCTGCCCGCGTGCAGCAGCTTCCCCGCCCGGCGGGGAGGGTTGGGGCACCCTCTGCGGAGCGGGGCTCTGTACGGTGGTGTCCCAGTGGCACCGGCTGAGGAGAGCCGGCGCAGGCCTGAGGGGGCCCAGCGCTGCCGGTGCAGGCAGGGGTAGCACAGCCCCGGCCCGCCGCCGCTCCTGCCCTCCCCCTTCGCGGGCTCATGCGGGCAACCGTGGGGCTCCGCGGTTGTGCTCCCGGAGCCTCCGCGGCGCGGCCGGCAGGGGG